>VZRV01005260.1:236490-297646 GCA_013398115.1 Falcunculus frontatus | reverse complement strand
GGGAGCCCCCGGCGGCCCAGGGGCCCCGCTGCCGTGCCCGCGCTGGCGGAGGGGCCGCCGCCCTGCCCGGGCCTGCTGCGCTCCCTCGGGCTGCTGAGGCGATCCGTGCCCCAGACGCGCCCCTCCGCCCCGCCGCCGGGCCCGCCGGCCCAGGCAGCTCCTGTTTTGCTTCCGCCCGGCGCTGGGTTCAAAACGCCTCCCAGAAGAGTGCAGGGGCTTCGGTGTGTGTTAAAGGACCAAATCTGCCAAAAGTTAAGGAAGACAGCTTTTAATCTACTGCTTCGGCAGTTCCGTGGCATTTTATTGTGCTATCTGGAGTTTAATTATTAGTATATTAAAAAAAGCCTAAAAGACAATCTTGTAAGTTTGCGGTGTAGAGTATGTGCCTTATAATGATGAGTTTTCTTAAAATGTAAAAAATAATGCGTATTTATTTCTTTTGAATGTCTTTGGTTTTACTGAAAAAAATAAGTTGAGACAGAACTCGATACAAGTACTTTTTAAAAGACATAAACTTTGATCGTCGGCGCGTATTAGAAGACTTGTCCTTTTCCTCCTGATGTAGGGGGGAAGGTTTAAAGAGAAAATACACCAAGACATCATTTGTTATGTCTGTGATGCATCCGTGCATTGCTCAAGTTTCAGTGAGTAATGTGGTGTTGGTTTGGGTTTTTTTTAAAGATTCAGAGGTATGATTTCGAAGACATGACTGAAATTGCAAAGATTGCATGCAAAGTAACCTGTGTGCTGGTTAAATATGAGGGAGAACAAAATGAATGTGATTCTTAATGTTGCAGTCCAGGAGCTGCATCTGTTTCTGCCAATGCAGATAATGCATAGTGATAGGAAAGTACAAAATGCTCATTTTGTCGCTCCTGTAAAATATAGGAAGAAATACAAGAAAATTCAGGTGCTGAGAAACTTGGAAAAGTGTCTCCCCCTGCAGCTAATTGGAGAGCAAATGTAGCTCCGTAAATGATGAGAGCTGTTAATTGCAAAATAGTAGTCTGTACATAATGACAATAACAAATACAGTCATTTACCTGAAGACTTCTCAAATCTTCTTACGGCAAGTCTGTGTTAAGTATTTGGTAAAAAAATATGGCATTGTTTTGAAATGCGTTAGAAAATTGGCCAGGTACCAGAAGAATGTGCTCTGACTGCAGTGAGACACCAGGAAGGTCAGCCAGGAGGCTGCTTCTCTTTTGGCAGCAGCTTTGTGTCTTTGAATCTTGGGCTGTGAAGCAAGAACTGAGCTCAGGTACCAGACCTGTTGTGCCATGATGCTGAGAAGATTTGCATCTCTGAGATTCTGAAGATCTCTTTCTGCATTAGACCACAAAATTATTCTCTTTTGTAAGTAGGGAGAGCCACTGCATTTCTTGCAGCAGCAAGGGAGGAAAAACCCCTACTTAATGCCTGATTTATGTTGAAAAGGAAGGGGTAATGCCTAGAATTCTATTGCAAGCATGAGAGTCCAGGAGTTAAATTTTAATTCTGATCTTTTAACTAAAAGTTGACCAAGGTTATTAATCATCAGGAATCATGTGGGAGCTGTTGAGTTTCAGTGAACTTACTGATGGATCTCATGCTGTACATCTGAATCATAGGTTTCACTGTGAGTACCATAGTTGAAATAGAATTTGGATTAAATAATCAGACTTATGTAATTAGGAAACTCAGGTTGCTTGTTTTTCTGCTGGTACTGTAAATCTCCTACCACAGTCACAACCTGAGGTTGCTTGCAACCACAGCAAAAGACAGTCCCTGTTTAAACCTCAAATCACTCAGAGTGTAATTTCACCAAGAGGATGTACAGAGCATGAGTGGAAAATAATGTAGGAGCACTTTTCCATGCACGTTCCTGTTGATATTTTTGGTGAGAGAAGGATGTGTGCTGTAACTTGCAGTTAATGTTTATTCTGTAAACCTGTTCAGTGTGCAATGTCTTTTGCTCAGTTTGTTCCCTTACTGGTTTTGTTCAGATTTTAGATATTTTATTTGGCAATCTGACTCTTAGACTACAGTAGAGAAAGTATAACTGTGTATAAATGTATTTTTGCAGATAAATCCACATATTATCATATTGATAGAATTAAAAGATACATTTGTGTTAGGAAACTGAAGCTATGACAAATCAAGCTGGAATTTGCAGTGTTAAGTCCCTCTTGTTGCTCCTCATTGTACCACTGCCACCAAGGTTTTCACTGAAGCTTGGATTCTGTAAGAGGGAGTCACTCAGACCCCTAAATTCCTTCTCCCCAGCATCCTAAGTCATCACATGTCATTCTGCCTGAAGGATCAGGAATGAGTAAAGAGTAGAAGATTGTCCCTTCTTCTGCTATGAGAAATAAAGGATGCATTAGACACATTCAGTCATGGTTGGCTCTCAGCTTTAAGGTCCGGAAGCTGAAATGATTCAGAGCTCTTGAACAGATTTTGTCAGTAAAGAAGAATGTAAAGGACTCCTGCTTGCTGGCAGATACCTATGGAGCTCCTGGAGTATTTAGCAGATGTCTGGTATTTTGAAGGCTTGCATAAATAAGTAGGTATTGCTTTTATAGTAAAACTAATATAGCAAAGATCACTTAGATCTCAAAGAACCAGAGCCAAGGCCTGTGTGAAGGCAGCTGGAAATGAAACACACCAGGGCCTGAGGGTGTGTGTATAATGTGGTGATCCCAGTGGGATCAGGGCAGAAGGAGCAAAAGTTTGCAAAGAAATTTTTAATACATTTTGCAAAGGATTGCAGTCATTTAGCGATCATGAATAATATTTACACAACTTGTAAAAAATAGAAAAGGAAAATTATTTGGTACCTTTCTTTTCCATATTTGATGACTGTATGGTCAGTGATTCCATATTTCTCATGGAAAACTTCAGACTTATTTATGTCTTGCTAGTACAGTGGGGCTGTGATGTTGTTGGAATGAATTTGAAAGGATGAATTGGTGTCATTTCTAGGGAAAAAGAGTGGGTTTTGCATGTGATGAAATGAACACATTTTCAAGTGCCAGGTCAATGTGTCTGGTTAACTTTATTAGAATAATGTGTTTGGGTGGTTTTGAGGTTTTTTTGACTGTGTGAATGAGTAGGATGGGTTTCTTTAATTCACAAAAGACAGTTTCTCATATCAGAGGTACTTAATGACGTATGTATTTTTGTTCTTAATTATCTGGTAGATGATGTGAGGAGGTCTTTTTCTTTGTTTCCTTGGCTTATGTATCACTAATTGTGTACAAGTCTAATCATCTTTGCGATCTCTTCTGTTAAAATTAGCAAAAGCTGGTCTGATTGTGGACACTGAACTTATGGTGTTACAGGGAGTGAGTGGTGTTGATGGGAATGCATTACAGTGAAAATTTCTGTTGGGGCTCTCAGCTGACAGAACAAAAATGTGGCTGAAATCAGTATGGTGAAGAAGAAGGAAATAGCACAGAAATATATAGGCAGAAAGGATAAATGGTGTAATAGATGACACATGAACAATGATTCAAGTAAATGGGTCTTACATCCGAGGAAATTTGTTACTTGAAATAAACTTTTAGTGTTCAAGTTTTAATTAATTTGACAAAATGGGAAAAGCTGTTAATACAGTTGTGCAGTATGAGATCTTCAACCCCCATGACCACTGTGGTGCAGGGCAGGAGGAATGCAAGGAATTGGCAAGTTCTAAATTTGTTCGAAGAACCACGGACAACAGCCAAAAACTTGTGAGGAGAAGAGAGCCTGTTGTGAACTACACATTCTGGATGTCTTCAGTAGGTGCTTCTGCTTGTAGGGAATCTTGGGAACAATGCTCTGGTTCAGGCATTTCCAAAGACTTGTCTGGATTGTGTCAGAGACACTCCTGCCTTGGAAACTGCCCAGTGTCAGAAGGCTCAAGGTTCACGTGTGCTTTTCCTGAGCTCTGAGTTCCTCTTTCTCCTCGAAGGAATGTATTCCTTCATCTGGATTTCTGACACAAGCTTCCATGAAGCAGGTGACTGGAGCCTATTGACAATGCAGGTGCCATATAATGTAAAGTTAGCAATTGCAAAAAGCATGTCTATTGGTCTGTAATTCAAGATAATGCTGCAGATAAGTATTCATTGTGTGGTTTATAGGTCACATTTCTCATCAAGAGAAATCTTTGGAACTACTAGAAGTATCTTGAAATGCTGGGAGGTTACTGTAGCGAAATTGCTATTGCAATACAGGTTGATAGCTTAAATTCCTTGTGGTTCTTTGTTGGCATGATCTGATATTTCAGACCCTCTTTAGGCATAGTCTTTGTGTTTGCAAAATAGACCTCGTTTTTGTCCTTACTAACGGGTATCTGCAATACTGAGCCATATCTCACCTGTATTAGAAAATTTTTTTCAGCTGAAAACAAAAGAAGCATTTTTCATTATTGTAGTTTTTAAAATGTTTATTGGAATATAATTTCATATTGAAAGAATACCATCATCAGTCTGTAGTCTTCCAACCAGAAAGTAGAACTACTGAAAGTGATTTAACACTAGGAAAGATGATGTAGGGTATTGTTTGTCAGATAACTCTGACAAACATGTGATGTTTGTCAGATACCCCAACCCTGAGTATCCAGAGTTTGTCAGAGTTATCTCAGACTCACAGACTCACAACAGAGTTGTGAGTCTCTCTCACAAACTTACAGTTGTTGCAAATGACATCGAAACAGTGGCATAACTTTTTTGTATTACATACCACACCTACCTATGTGTCAAAAGGTAAATAATGTGTAGGACATTTACCTGAAGTTATTCATCTGTTTTTATATAAACAGATCACATTTACTGCTTGGTCACGTTACAAAATCTTCCTAGAATGTTTTGGTTAAACTGGTTTTCCATTGCTTTGCAGTCCTCCAACTCTCTGAAGGCATCGTACGAGGACTGGCTGCTGACGTGTGGCTTGAGCGTCTCTCCCTTCCACCTGCGGTGGCAAACAGCTCTCTTCAACCGCCAGTTCTACAGCTGGGGGAGATGGAAACCCAGATTTCTCTACTTATGGTATAAATTCAGTGTCTTTTTTTCTTCTGTCAAATACAAAGTCAACAGTTGAACTGTATTGGTGCCTTTCAGCATTAGAAGGGCAATGGATAGGCATGGTTATTTTAATGGGCTAATGATAAAACCAATTAGAGTGGTTGCTTTAGTTGTACTGAGCCAGTATAAGTCTTTATCCTCTGCTAAAAAATACACAGTTGTAATACAGGTTGCATACTGAGATGCTATAAAACTAGAAATCCTTAAACTGTTTTTACCCATGGTTTGAACTATGCATAGTTCTGAAGAGTCCAGCTGTTACGTGCAATACTGTATGCAGAAGTAGGTCTGAAAGCAGCTTCTCGGATCCTAGATCACTTGCAACACTGTACACTTAGCTCTCCCAATCACTAGAGTTTACAAAGTATTCAGAGACAACTGTCCCTGTAGTTGATCATTGCCCGGACGTTCAGCAACGATACCTGCTCAGAAGCACCTTGCTCACCTTCTGTCTTTTATCTGCCAGCACCTTTCCATGCTAAGGTTGCACAGTGCTGCGAATGGGTAGATAAGTAGGGTGCTTTAGTATGGGTGCTCCTGGACTGGTTTAGATTGTTCAGTTGCCTTCCTAGCATTAGTTTGTATCTGCTCTGAAGATATAAAATGAGTAAGGTTTGAATTTCTTTTTATTTCCTGTATTGCTACCCTCAGTGAGATAGTAATAAAAGAGAGGTTTGCTTCATATTGGTTTCTGTAGTATGTAATGATTTTTTAATAATCAGTCTGAAATAGCTCTAAATCAATTACAATTTTTAATGTGTATAATTTATTACAGTATGATGTTTCCACTAGTCTCTTTAATTAACATTACAAGTACATGTTGCTTAAAATAAATCTACTAATTCCCAGCAAGCTCCATTAAGGCTGATAAGAGAACAGTTACACTATTGTGAGAGGAAGAAGGACTGGTAGTGAAGTGTTTTAGTTGTAAAAAAAAGTTATCACATCCTTCAACTGTAGGACAGTGTAAAATAAGAATAATAATGCTGAATAAAAATTTGTCACTAGTTGGAATGACATGAATTGCAATTATTTTCAACATTGATTGTAATTAAAGATAAATTGGTGAGAAGAACAATGTAGCTTAAGAAATTGGTGTTAATGTGGTCTTGCAGTTGTACTTTTTAGTTGTTCTTTAAAAAAGATTGTCTCCTTTATTGTTCTTTAGCTTCTTTTATTGTTTGTTAAAAAGATGGAAAATGTACTGAAGATACTTATGTATTTAAGTATGTAAGCTGCTCCATCATTTGATCCAGGTCTCTAAATATGTGATGGTGTGGTGCAACACGGTCAGTGCATTGTTAGGTATGTTTATATATTCATATAAATTTAAATATTCATAACTACAGACAAGTTACACATATCGGGTAACTGAATTAAAGTATTTAAAATTGATCAGGATATGGTTTGGCTGTAAAACAGTTATTAAACAAGGAGAATATATGTTATTAGTGTTATTACTGTATATTATTCTTATTAGTTTCCTCTAGCGTTTTTGTACTGGATTGTTGATGAATTGTGGTAGCATCAGGTAAGTTTTGCCCTGTGTTTTGTGTGCTACCTTGTGCTATAAAGCAGAGATTTGCATATCTAGAGATTAGACCTTTTTTTTCTTGAGGCTGTGCGTTGTTGAACTGTTTGCTTCTCTGTGTAGGTTCAGCATAGGAATGGTGTTTGGAATAGTTGCCATGTTTGGCTCTGTTATTCTGCTTGGAAAGACCCTGCTGCAAACACTGACTCAGATGCTCACTGAGGCTCCGAAAGCCCAGAATGATCGAATGCTGCAAGTTGTGGTGAGTGTTCCCTCCTCAGGTCTTTGTTTGAGAGCTGTGAACAGATCTAAAGCAGCTTCTTAATATGGGGGATGGGATGCTTAAATATTCCCATGCAAGAATAACCCAATTCCTGATATTAATCTAATCTGGTTTGTTGCCAGCCTTAAAAATGGGGGAGTGGGTATAGTAAAAGGGCAAATGAAGGCAAACATGTGGAAGAGTTTATATTAAAAATTCTGAGGAGTAGGAATTGGATAGTAATTTTGAAAAGCCCTAAACTATAGTACTAAGAATATAAAACTGAATTAAGAACTCACTTCCTGTGACCTGTGCCGTGTAGAGGCTCTTGTAACCCTGAAGTTTGCAGAGCTTATACATAATTGGCAAGAAGAGACAAGTTCTGTTTCTTCTAATACAATACAAAACAGCAGTGGAAAAAGAAAGAAGGGCAAAAAGCTTTGTGTGATAGTGGAAGCAAAGATTCATTAGTGATGAGGTATTTTTTGATTCTTCAAGGACTTATGACTTCATTTACAATGTGAAATTTGAAGTGTTGTTTCTGGCAATATCTACTTAAAGTCTAATGATATTCTGGAGTAAGGAGAGCCTCCTTTACATCTTCATTTTCTTAGATCATTATATGGATCCATCCACTTTTGTGACACCAGAGTAAAGTGGTCATTGACAATATATTGCTCTTTGGAGAAAACAACACACACAACCAAAGTAAAGATGAGCCTTTGGAATGAATCTGGTGTGAACTGGAACAACGAAAGCAGAAAAGCAGGATAATGGTCACAATTCAATGTGGAATTATTTGCTCTATGACTGCCTACTGGCAATATCACTGCATTCAAACCAAGGGTTTACTGGCACTGAAAGCAATTTAATTTATAGGGATGATGAAATGTCATGTGTGGGCATGAGGTTACTTCTCCTAAGTTGAGTTGTGGTTCTCTTCCTTTCTTACCTCATTATTTCATTTCTGAATGGTCACACTTGTATAATTTTGCCTTTAGCGAGTTTCAGTATTCTTTTTAAGGGAAATGTGCTAGTGTGAATTGGTACAAAAAAGAGACTCGTGGTTGCAAAGATGTGAAGAATGCCTGAGGAGGACCTTCTCATTTAAATTATTTACTTGTATTTGACTTCTTGGAAGATTGCAAATTAGTTAAAAAAAAAAACCCAACAGAACTCCACTTTTTCTTTTTAAACTTAATTTTAGCTTGTGGCATAAACCTGTTTAGCCTTTAGCCTCTGGCCATGGGGAGATGGAGAAACAGTTCTGCTTGTATTTTATTAAGATTTTTGTACGCTTCCTGTTTTGTTCAGTCATGTACTTGATTTAAAATACCTGTCTACAGGTAACTGGGCTGTTTCTCTTCAGCTGCCCCGTCTTGTGTTGGTTGCCTACTGACAAAAATAGGAAAGAGGCAGATTAGTTACTAGCAAAGGATCTTCTTTTACTGAAGACGTTTCCCGAAGGCCATAAAATACGAGACAGTATGCTTTTTAACAAAATGCTGCTATTGGTTTCAGAACCCTTCATGAGAGGTAGCTTCTGTTTTAGGTGAATCTTAAAATAGCTTCTTTGACGTAAAGTCTGAAGGCATCTGGTGCTGTGTTCTAGCAGGCTGTAGTCATGGTGGAATTGAGATGGCGACTCTTGCTGTTGCCATCTGTCCTCCCATTGCAGAGGCAACATCACTCAAGTGATGCATTAGTGCCACCAGCTGATGCTGTAGTGCAAGCAATGATGTAGTCTTTCATACTGTGAGGTACCACAGTTGGGCCAGTTTAGATAAATACCTTGGTCATGATCACAGTCTGGACAGAATTTGTGAGGTGATTAACATTAATGAATCCTTTTGAAGGATTTATTTTAGCTAGATTGTCTCAACAACCTCTTGTAGAGTTCTGCTGCATGCGTAGGTAAATGTATTTTAGTGGAGAATATGCAGGACTGAACAAAGTTAGAATCCAACCTGCCTAGATGGGTGTGCAGCTTTTTGTTTTCCACAAGGGTAGTTTATATAGAGCTGTATAGAGAGGCCAGGAGTTTTTGGCCATAGCATCTCTTTTGTGAGACTGGATTACAATTCAAGTTGTGCTCACATCAGCTATGCTAGTGACCATACTGGAATGCAGCCTGCCTCGAGTGCAAAAATCTGTAGATCTGACAGGAGAAAAGCCCCAGAGCAAGCAGCAGAAGTGGCCTTATCATCCTGCTGCAGCCCAGCAGCTGAGCGGGGATGGAACCAAGCAGGACTGAAGGTCCTGCTCCCTCCATCAGGAGGAATGAGGGGATGGTTCCTCGTGCTTTGACTAGTGACCACTTTGAAGCCTGTCTGGAAGCGTTGGTGTCTCATGACAAGCACAATGAAGGACCTGGGAGTGGTGGGAATCCACAGCAACAGGAAGAATATGAGGGGCCTGCATACTATGTCTTAGGTAAATTAAAATCATATACTCATTTCAAGGTGGGGGGTTTTAAAGGTTAAATTGCCATGTGTAGACTACCAAAGCCTGAACAATAAATGAAAATTACCTTTTTCTTTTTGACCCTGTAAACTGGGATAATCTTGTGATTTGTATAGGGAAAGTGAAGGGAGACTGACTGTTCAGCTGTCAACTTATTTTTGAACTTTTCATATTCATGCTGTTTTAAGTGCCCTACAGTTTTTATTATTTTCTTTGGAAAGGTGGATCTTTTCTACAGCTACACGACTGGCTGCAGGAAATTGTAAACTAATGCTCACAGTGCCAAGCCTGTTTCATTTGAGTGGAAGTCTGTGTACATTTTTATAAACTTCTCGAGCTTAATATAGAGTAGAACACATTTGGTCAGTGCTGTGGCGAATAAATAGAGGGGCAGGGAGAGGGGCTTTTGTGCCCAGAGAGCTATTTAACATTCATCAAAGAATATGAATTTAATATATTTTAAAATACACTGAATAAGTTTGTAAAAGAGGTACAAACTGGTAGTGCTGCATGAGAACAGCCCCTGTTCTGTTGTGGGTCTGAAGAAGCTGAGTGAGAGCAGCAAGCTTAGGAGCAGAATGATTTGTCTTTGTACGTCTTGTTTTCCTCCTGTGTTTTGTTTTGTTGTCATGCCCACATCAACAGGTGCCTGGTGTCAATTTACCCGTCAGCCAGCTGACCTATTTCTTCTCTGCAATCCTCATCAGCGGTGTGATACATGAAGTCGGCCATGGGGTGGCAGCTATTCGGTAATGCATCGCTTTTCTCCTGCTCTGACAACAAAGCCAGATATTCCAGAGCAGTTACTTACCCGTGAATGTTAGCACTGCTTTGTTTTATCCAGAGAGTCTGTTTAGTCTGTAATTCATAGCTTCCTTAGATTTGAAGTTTGGAAGGGTGTACAATTAAGGATAGAGTTCTAATACCGTGTCTATTGTGCAGATCATAAGAAAGGACTTCTGCTTTGCAAATATGGCATCAGGTTTAAAATTTCTTTTTTTTTTTTTTAAGTGGCCCTCTTTTTTTACAGAGCAATTTCATTTCTGCGCCTGTGGCACTTGAAAAGAACGCATGTGCTATTGCACAGTGATAATTTAAAATAGATTTTTAATTGATTTGTTTAAACATAGCATGTGAAACAGCATATGAACAGGCTGAAGCAATAACTCGGTCAAATGTGATTTGCCCCTGTTAACCTCAGTGATGTATTAATTTTGATCAAAGATTATAGGTTTTATGTCCTTAACTATGATGATTACTTCACAAAAATTATTTGACAAGGTTAGTCATTACTGTTAAATGCCACTTTAGCATAAGAAGGTTGAGCGGTGGTTGTTGGGACTGCTGTTCAGGTGTCCTCTGCATTTCTCCTGGACAGCATTGTTATCTGTCCTATGAGCGTGGAGCCCTTTCTCTGATTTTCTGGAGTATAGGGAGTCATGGCTGCATTTTAACCCATATACTACCTTTTTTATAACCCCAAGAGCTCTCAATAAAAGGAGTGGTTTGGGACCCTCTGTGTTTCATATGCTCTACTTGTGTTTCAGCTTTTTTCCCCTCAAATATTCACAGGGAATTTTCTGTGTAGGATGAACCTTTTGCTTATCCCATCACAGGAAAAAGCAACAAAATTTTCTTTCTATTACATGTTGCTGGCAGACTGCAGAGAAGCTAGGAGTTACTACAGAGCTCTTTTTAAGCAGAAGGAAAGAATAATTCTTGTATCTTAGTGGTGTGATATCTTTATTCAAAGTCTAGAGCAAAGACTTTGAATGTTCAATTTTGGGTTATGTTTTCGTCAAAAAATTGTTTTCCAGCTATTTCCAGAGAAGAAATTAGTTGAACCAATGTACATTGGCAGCCAACGTTGCTGCTGCTGTTTTCTGCTTGACTTTTATTTTCCTCCTAGCGCAGGTTGAGTCTATAGTGCTGTTACTGGAAATGCTCAGGGTTTCAACTTTACTAAAAAGCTGTGCTGAGGGCAAATTTTATTACTCTGGGAAATCAGGTAGCCTTCCTGAAATTTAATACACTTTTGCCAACTTCAGTTCAAGAAGGCATTAGCTGTGAACTACAAGAGCTTAAATATTTGAGCCTTAGCTTAGTCAAGGCTTGTACAAAAAAAGTCTTTTTCTTCTTCCCTGTATATCTTCTACCCAAGTCATGAAATCCTGAATCAGCATTAAACTGCCTGTTATTAATTGGTAGCATGGGATGAGTTAACTCTACAGTACTAGTGTGTGACTTAATTCTGAATGGTTTTGTATAATTCTTTGGACTCTTTTGGTGTATGTACACATTAATAGATAAATGTGAATAAATAAAATGTTAGACCCAGTCTATTGTCTCAGTAAAGATACGGGATTAGCTGATCTGTACCTGGTTTGTCTTGGAACATGATTGTGCCATGCTTCTCTTAAGTCCCTTATGCAATTTCTAGCTGCAAAAAACCTTAATGTATTTGTTCAAAAAAGTTCCATTTAAAGGTAATTTCAAAACCCCTGAAAAATAGTATTATCTGTATAATAGTGTCAGCTACTAATATATTTAAATAGAACCACAGAGTGCTGAGGTTTGGAAGGGCATTAGCATTTGTCCTTTTAACCTCTTGACTTGTTTTCATTTTTTCAGATGACATGTCCCTCATTTTTGTTAGTTTACAATGTACTCTAAATTCCATTTAGGAGAAACAGAGGAATTAAAAATTCCGGAACTGTGGAAGTGTTTCTTTAAAAGGAAAGTGCTTGCTTCTTGCAAATATTTTTACATAGAGGAGTTTGAAACTGCTTCCTATGGACTGCCATTTTTTCTACTTAAAAGAAAAATTACCCCAAATGTTGAAATATATCTTAACATGAACGTTAGGTGGGTTTTAAAAAAGTATTTTATGTGTTCTTATTACCAGGAGACAGAAAAGAAGTTGAACTTATCCTTTGTTTTTACCAAACTTAAAAATGTATGCTTCTTAGAAGTGGCAACTACTGCAAAAACATCCTTTAGTTTAATTATCTTTCAATTACTGATAGCATAAAAAATAAATTCATTTTATAATTAACAGTTTAGTCATTCTTGTTGTCAAAAAATGTGTGCTATGTAGAATCTCTGGATTTTTTTTGTTTGTTTGCGATTACACCACTTCATTTTTCTTTTCTTCTTTTTAAGAGAACAAGTACGATTTAATGGATTTGGGATTTTTATCTTCATTGTCTATCCTGGAGCATTTGTTGACCTCTTCACAACTCACTTGCAGCTGATATCTCCTGTCCAGCAGTTAAGGATATTTTGTGCAGGTAATAGTCTGTGCTTTTTTATGAAATCTTTGCTTAGCGCCATTACTTATTCTAAGGCATCATTTGTGAATCTTTGATTGAGTATTAAAGGTTTAGAATGAATAAGTACCAAAGCTTCTCTTTACCTCGTGGTGATCCTTCTGTTCTGAACGTACGTTGGCATCTCAGAAAATCATTTAATCATTACTGTCCTTATTGAGCTGCTTTCTGGGCTAGAGATGTGAGTTTCTAGGATCTTAAATAAGTACCAATTTCCTGTCATGAAAAACATTATTATATTCTAGATCCAATTCAGAATAGTCATGCGTAAGAAATTCCAGTTATGTGGTTGGGGAAAAAGTGTGGTTTCTGATCTTCCTCTCATTAGAAAGAGCTCTTACACCAGCTGCCGAAGTTCCTCTGTCTTTTTTGTTTGGGTATTGCTCGGGATATTTCTACATATCGTGTGGCCTAAGTAGCAAAACCTTGGAGCACACAAGCTGGGAAATACTCAGCCAGAATGGTGGTATGAGAACAGGACTTCCTGTCACAGGTCAACATCCTTGAGCAATTCACTACCATTTTCTGCAATAGGAGCAATCTATTTTTCAGTAGTATTGTGAGTGATTTTCACTGACCTGTGAGTTGTGTTATTATACAGGTCACTGTGTTTTGCTGTTGCCGTCAGGAGGAAATAAAGGTTAAAACCCAAACATCCAAAGAGAATCATAGTTTATGGCTCCAGATAACCTCCAGATATTTTTGAATTGATGTTTTTTGAAGTCTCCGGCTGCTGGGAAGTAGAGCCTGGTTGCTGTGAAAAGTCAAACTGAGACTACATTGTTCTGCCTGAACCACTTGTATGATTATTTCTAGAGACAAAGTTGGTTCCCAAAGAACTGAAATAGAGATAAAAAAGTTGTCATCTTGGTTTAGTTCTTGATACTGATGTTTTTCTGTTGCAGGGCACAGTAGGCTGGCAGCCAGCCTATTGTAACATTAGTTACTAACATTGTTTCTTGAATATTCTGTCTAAAACATCATCTAGAGGGTGGACATAAAGAAGCCTTTAGCAAGCATATTTTCATGCTTTCATAAATCAAGTAAATAATTATAAATGTTAGATAAGTAAATATATCTATATACCAAATACCCTAATCAACAAAAATCATTCACTACAATAGGCTAACTTTTATGAAGCCCTGTTAATCTATTTCCATTTCCATCGACTGTGAACAGAACTGAAAGAAAAGGCATACTGAATTTCAGAATGGGTTGCTTAGATTCCTAGGACATTATCTGGAAAAATAAAATTCTAATCTGTAATAGAAAATAATTGCTTGCATGTTTGATGACAAGCAAACGCCTATACTAATTTTTCATGTTTCTTGGGAAATGTGAAATAGGGGAATACATGACAGGAGCAAACATTGCAAGACTGGTTAGCATGAATGGCTTGTTTTCAGTAAGGTGTAACAAATAAATGCATTGTTTTACAGTTTATGATAGATATGTTTCAGAACTAGGGTGTTTGATAATGACGAAATGTGATATTCAGTAAATGACCAATTTGTTTCATTTGTCAGAACAGTTGAATGAACCTATTCCTCGTGTTCAGAAATTTTACTTTAGAGAGACATGCTCTCAGATTTTTATATGACAGCTGAGTAACAGAGCCAGACTAGAGGCCAATACCAAATACTCCTTTTGCAGTCCAGCTATAGTGATTAAAAAATATATTTATTGTACAGCAGATGGCGTCATGAGTTCAAGAATAGGAAATTAGTGTTCTTGTAAGACTTGTGATATTTATAGCATAATTCCATGCCTAGTAGATAGAAGAAAACTGATTTCGTGCAGCACTTTCTTGTAATTAGTTCAAATATTTGTATTACTTTCTGAGATAATTTTTAATACATTTCATCTTGTCTTTAACAGGAGTTAAATTTTATTTTATTTTTTTTAATTAACTAATAGGTAATTATTTTAAGGTGTTTTAAGGTTGTGTAAAGTGTCCCTTTTTAAATGTAAGGAATTAGGTATCCAAGGATGAGGCTGTTTTAGGAAGATGAAGTTGAAGGTAAACTGAGCAGTGTGCCTCTACAGGTATTCTCATTTTGAGGATGTTTATTTTTCTGTGGATCACCTGGGATGAGTTTGAAACTTTTCTATCTTAGACATTTTGCTGTATTCCACACAGCAAATGGTGTCAATTTTGGTAGCAAGGCCCATGTTTCCTAGATGTTTGAAATGATTCCTTGTTACTCTCTAGCAGTTCCATCACCTCTTTTTTATTGTTATTATTGTTTTAAGCGTTGGGTTTTTTTCAGTTTAGTCTGTGTAGCAGCCACACTGATGAAAAGAGTTTTGTTTCCATTTTACATTTTTGTCTTTTGTTAAGATGAAAAATTATTTTGAAGATAAAAAGATTAGAACAATAAAGTTAAAATATTTACTCACTACTTCTGGATTTGTTGCACATAGATGTGTCTATGTGAGATAAGGAGAACTGATTACAAAAACATTTCCTCTATCTGAGTTCCTTTCCATGAGATACAATTAAAACTGTAGAAAGAAATTACTTTAAGAAGCATCTACTATGGAAATGGCAACAAGTCCTTACTTCAAGAACTCCAAAAATGTCTCTCATTTCTGCAGCATTAGAAGTGTAAAAGAAGACCAGGTGAGATGTAGAGATAGGGGAGATAAGTCTGCCATATGCTATGAGTTCTATGTTATATACACTGCAAGAAAGATAGGTTTAATATCTTAAAATATATGTACTTCAATTCCTGCCCTGTAACTGCACTGTAAGTATAGAATTGAATCAAACTCCTTATAACAAGATGAAGCACTGTAAGAAGGAAATAAAGACTCTTCAGCATTGAAAAGTTTTCCTACATCGTTTATACAAAGCTCTTTGTCCGAGAACACAGACTAAATGAGAACATTTGTGTAGTGCTGAATGTGGAAAGCCATAAAGCTTTGATGGTGAACACCAACTGTGTCTTATGATAGTGGCTCATTGCTTCCTATGGAGAACCACATACTATAAAGATGGCAATTGCAAATATGTTCCTCAAAATAATGTGTCAGGAAATGCTGATTGTACAATTTAGTTTCTTGATGGGGTTTTAGGTCCAGATTTTCTTGTAGAAGAAGCCTTTTTTTCAAATAGTTTTCTAAATTGGTTTGGCCCTTATACATGTAATACGTTTAATTGAAATAATGTAGATTACCATCACAAATACTAAATTGCAAGTAAATTTCAGGCATCTTGCTCTCAGGACAAACAGTATGTATTCAATAATAAGCCCATTTATTGAGATTCTTAAATTCAACAGTTTATTGTGGTAGAAGCTAACACGTAATACGTTCCGTTCCACTATTTTTTAAATATTTATGATTGAAGACAACTCTGTAGATAGAAAACTGTATTTTAATAATTGATTCAGATGCCCAGTTTTTCTTCTGGGTACACTGCCCTCTCATGCTTAAAAATGTAGTGGTACATGAAATCTCATCCTGGTGGAATGACACCTTAGAAATGGACTTACTGCTCCCCTGTCTTTTTTGATAGTATAATTCTCAGGGGCTTAGAGGTTTCTCTAAAACTCCCTTACAAAGTGCCATCATAGAAGCTAAAATTTGTAAAGTAATCTGTGCACTCTTCTTTTATGCCTATGTTCACAAATTAACTTTTCATTCATTCTTACAGTAATAATTTCAGGAAAGTTAATTAGAAGGCAGTTGTAGGATCATTTCAAAACCAGCTTTCTGTTATTAGTATTTATTTAGAAACTTATTTTTTTGCCTTCTTTTCAGGGGTGTGGCATAATTTTGTTCTTGGTGTTGCAAGTTTCATGGTTTTGTTTCTGCTGCCAGCCATTCTTTTCCCTTTCTACTACACGGGTGTTGGGGCACTTGTCACTGAGGTTGCAGAGGTAGGAAAGATATTTGCTGTTTCTGTATTATATGCTTTGTAACGTGAAATGTACCTGTATCTCGTAATGTCACAATCAGATTTGGTCAGTGCAGCACTTGGCAGAATCTAATATATTGAACTTCTTGCTTAAAGTTTTCTTCTCAGTCTCATGTATTTTAGCATTCGTAAATAAAGGAACATGGTGTGAATAATGATAGACTAATCAGCATACTATAAAACTGTTGAGACATTTGAGATGAGTTTGCAGGTTTATTTCTGGGGGTATTTTATCTGTTTTTCAGTATTGGCACAAAGCAAATCTACTGGAAACTGCATTATCACTCCAGTTACTGCTATCTGGTTTTAATGTTAAAGATTATTTTGAGCTGATTTCCTTGTTTGGTCAGCTGGAAGCAAAGCAGAGATAGACTTCTGGGATTCTGGAAAGGAATGATTTTTTTCTGACTTAATCAAATACAGCACAGTTGAATAGCAGAGCTGAAATTATCCAGTCCTTGGATCTGAAAGTCAACTGATGAGACTCAGGGGAAAGTGACATTTATTATGTATTATTACCTTTGAAAGTATCGGTACACCTGTTTTCTTGAAAAGTTTAGAGTATTAATTTAAGTTACTTGAACTTAATATGTTGTGGTTTTTCTTATCATTTTAACCTGTATGAAAATAATTACTCAAATTTGAAGATGTCTCCAGGATACTTGGAGACTTCCCTTTGCCTCCTCTTTCCCGCTATTTCCCACCATTTTTTAGTGTCTTGACCTAAAGATTTGATAGTATTCAGTTGAACTGTAAACTAATCCTTGTAGTTTTAACTATAGTAATATGACTGACTTCACTGCTCTTCTCAGGATTCTCCTGCCAATGGACCGAGAGGTCTTTTTGTGGGAGACCTTGTCACTAACCTACAAGATTGCCCAGTTTATAATGTGGAAGACTGGAATTCCTGTCTGGGAGACATTTCAGAGAAGTCACAGGTCGGCTACTGTGTAAGTGCAGCCACCCTACAGCAATTAAGCTTTCCAGCTAGAGGTATGACTTCAGGTGCTCTCCTCATTATTTTATATATGAATAAATTTATATTTTAATTTTATCATCTCTTAAAGACTATTTTGGATTTAGAATTTGTTGTTGGGGTCAGATTTCTCATAAGTCGGGTCCGCTGTCCTATCTTAAGCAGTTACCAATGTACCATGCTGTTTTGTGAAACCTGAAAGTGATGGAGGGCTATATGGAGGAGTTTCTCTTGTCTTTCAATCATCCTGTACAAATATCCCATATTATCTGAAAAATAAAATTAGCTTCTTCAGGATATTGCAGAACTTGGTTCTTAGCAGTAGTACAATTATCTCATCTATTTTAAGTTCTGTTAAATGGATCAACTCAGTGATCTTTTGCAGATGTAAATTCCACATGTTACCTCACAGCTTTGATCAGCATGACATTGCAAATTGTATGGTTTAACCCAATGATGTGCTTTATTATGGTCACTTCTTCGGATACGTCTCCCTACAGGGTTTTATGTCATTGCCCATAAACTCAGTTTTGTCTGGATTGCACATATTGCTTCTGCAAGTCAGTCTACTTCCTTCTGTTTCCATTTATACATTAGAGTGCTTGTTGCTCTAAGGGCTTACCCCCCAAAAAAAAAAAAAAAAGAACTGAACTAAACTAGGACAATAAACAAAAATTGAGTAGAACAAAAAAGAGCAGTCTAGTTAAATTGGCTGAGTATCTTGTGACATGCCCTGAAGCTCTCTAAAGTTTCTTTCATGCAAGCGTTCATGGAAACTGAATTCCACATGTAAGGGGCTGCTGCTAAGCAAAACCTATATGATGCTATTCAGAGCTTGAAAATTGTCACTGCATTTTTCCATCATACTGGAAATAGACAGGAGGTCAAGCAACTCGACTGTCCGTGGTTTTGATGCACTATAGTACTTTTGTGAGGCTGAAAAAGCAATTTTTTTTTTAGAATGTAAAGAAAGTGATCTTATAGCTGGTACTAAGATAAATATTTAAACTGGAATCTAGTGGAGTATGGGTAAGAACCTGCTTTTAGAGATCTGACAGTTTGGATTATGCCTCTGAAGAGGAGGGCAACTTTGGCACCTGCTTGCAGCTGGGCAGGCATGACAAGAACCAATTCTCAGATGCTGTAGGTATATATATCCTCAGATTCTGCTGTTCTCTGAAGTGCAGTTTTGGAGTCATGGGTAATAAAGCTGTATATTCTGCAGATGAACCAGTCCTATTTAGATTGAAATACTAGGGGCTTAATGCTGGAGACTCAATATTGCTTCCAAGCCTGGTTGCTGTATTGTGTTAGCAGCCCATTGTCCCCACTACTGCCTTCTAATCAGACCAGTCTGTCTGCATTTTCGGAGTCATAGGCCTCCAGCAGAGAAATATTCCTCTGAAATATAATGAACTCTGTTTAGTTTCCAGCAGTTGTCATTTGTCAAAATCTTGACAGTTCACAACTTGACATAAATACAGAGTATTGATAAAAATGTATATAGCAAATGGACTCCATCTAGTTGACCATAAAACAAATGGAGAGTGAACTATATGAGTATGAAGCTGGAGAAAAAACAATGCCCTAAGGATCTTCTTGAAATTAAAAAAAAAACCAAAAAAGTGTTTTCAATGTAGTTTATAAGGAAACTAATATCATGGTCATTCACTATTCAAAAATATATGTGGTTTCTTAGCCTCAGGGTACTTGCAAAAAGGTTTGTGCGGTACAGTGCTTGCACCTGTACGCCCCAGGCATAAAGCTCCATGACAGTGGACTGAAGGTTATGCAGTGGTAAATCAGCAACCAGTATCACAGGCTTGATGTGCCTAGGGAAGGGACTGCAGTTGCTGTGATACAGATCCTTACTGTGACCATTCTTCTGGGTGTGTGTCTGTTTAAGCTGTTGTTGGACAGTAAGTTAGGCTTAATTCATTTAAAGAGCATATGTACAAAGGTTCTTTACCAAGTTAAATCATGGTTTAAAACATCGTTTATTCACTGCTGCAGCCTTCAAGGCTTGAAAAGCTTTCAGAATCTGAGTCTTGTAAAGGCTTTCATGATTTAAAAAGTATGTTTGAGTCTTGGCCATTTCCATAGCCAGCCAGTGAAATCAGTACAGTAGTAGCTAACAAATTTCTATGCCAAACGTTGGTACAGGCTAGGGACAATGGATATAAAAGTGTTTTGCAACTTGTAGTGCTCAAAACATTGCAGTGGTAGATCTCCAGTATCTCAAGGAGATTTATTAAGGTGAAAAAATTAGTATGTGACATGATTGAAATCATGTGACATTCACACATATTGGTGGTGAAGCTTTATTTTTAGTTGTGACTGAGCCTCAGCTAGGCTGTATGAATTACTGTAATTCTTGAAGGCCACAGGATGATTGTTTTACTTTGTTCAGAGACTAATTTTTTTCAGGAAGTTACTATAATATTGATTTTTTGCTCTATGCCCATGTTCTTTAGTCTACAGAAGACTTGATGGCACAGTTGAATGTTGTAGTAACAACAGCCTCACAGACATTTGCTTTTCATACAGCGATAAGTTGGACAGCCATCTGGTAAGTTACTTAACCTGCTAATTCTCTTCGGTAAATCTAAATTTTTTAATATTAAATTAGTAATATTTACTGACACTTATGCAGCATACTCGAGTGTTTAAGAATATCTACAGTTTGTAATAAAGGTATACATGTATACTGTTCTCCCAATTACAGCTTAAAAAACCACAAATTATTAGTTATGATTTTTCCCATAATTAAACGGGGTCTCTGGAAGAATCATAAAAAATCTTAGACACCTCATTCTTTTAGGCGGAAAGACACCTCAATCATTTTCAGTATTCTGGATGCACAGTACTGGTGAGAAAAAACAACTTTTGAGAAGAAGGTGAAATCGCTTATTATGGTGTTTCAGTCTTTAAAGGTATTGAGCACTACAGGGAAGGCAAAGCCCTGGACCATCTGTTCAGTGATTTTGTCTGAAGCTAGCAGTGCTACTCCCTAAATTAAAATAATAACATGCAGGAGAAGGTCCTAGAGATTGCCCAGTTTCTCAAAATAAGGGGCCATACTTGAATATTTTTTCACCGTGTTGATTTTCTTGTCACGTAGAAGCATAAAGTTTCTCAGTAGGATTTTGACTTACTCCCTTATGAAAGGGTTTAGCAGCTTTCCAGTGCCTGAAGGGGCTACAAGAAAGCTGGGGAGAGACTTTTCACAGGGCCATGTAGTGATAGGACAAGGGGGAATGGCTTTAAACTGAAAGAGGGCGGGTTTAGATCAGTTCTTAGGAAGAAATCCTTTACTGCGAGGGTGGTGAGGCACTGGCATGGGTTGCCCAGAGAAGCTGTGGATGCCCCATCCCTGCCAGTGTTCAAGGCCAGGCTGGATGGAGCTCTGAGCAACATGGTCTAGGGAAAGATGTCCCTGCCCATGACTGGGGTTGGAATGAGGTATCTTTAAGGTAGGTCCCTTCCTACCCAAGCCATTCTATGAGTCTATGAAAATACAGAAATGTTTGTTAAAATATGTGTTCCATACTGACAATGATGGAATATTTCTGTTCATTCTCTTTACAAGCAAAAGAATCAACTGTGTAAACTTTTCTACACATACCAGTTTGTTATTGTTCTGACATCTAGTGACAAATACCCAAAGAAATTCAAATAAATTTGTTCCAAATCTGCCATGTTTATAGTTTTTACAGTGGTAAACTTCCCACTCCAGGGTGTTTTTGTGGTATTTAACCACTAAGAGTTGAACACATTCTAGCGGTTCATTTGAAATATGGCAGTGGCAGCAAGATTTGATAAATCACTATCCGTTTGAGCCTTGGCATTCTTAAGCTCATAGCTGCTACTTATGAACAGAGAAGAAAGAAAAACATCCAGAAGCCTGAGACCTTGTGACTTTCAAGTGTCCTTAGACTGGCTGTGAGTTTCTGAAAAATTATTTTAAATGGTCTTTACAATGCTATGCAAAAGTTTTTGAAGTGTGTCTTCTCACTAGATCAGAAGGAGTTTGTGTTGAGGTTAATGATGAGGGTCTGACACTCATGCATTTATGGGGAGTGCAATGATCAGGCTGAGAAGGTAGAAATTACTTTTTTTTTTTTGCTCCTGAGGCAAACAGTAGATTAGGATTCCTTGCTTCTATTCTTAGAACAAAAGGAAAAGTGTCACTGAGATTTTACAAGAGACATGAAGGGGAAAACTAATTTCCTGTTCCCTTCTGCTGTACTGTGTTTGGCCTGTGGGGAGCAAGAAAGATCTGATCTGTCAGACTTACAGAGTGAAAGAGTGTTATAGGCAGGGGTTGGGGCACAGCAGTGCATTGAGTCCTGTGTTCATCTTAGTTGAGAACGGTTTCTTAGCTACCGCACAGCTGGTAGGTTTGTTGGTTTATTTGCTAAAACTTCAGCTTGAACAGGTCAGTCACCAGGATGTTGTTATAGGCTCTGCCCATTAGAAATCACTGACCTATGTTTAGATGCCATGATTTTTTGTTGTGCATGTGTGTACCTTTCCAGAAATAGTTTGCTTTTGTTTTGGTATATGTCTACACCCTCCCTTCCACATTCCACAAAATATGGAATGACAGGTTCAATATGTATCAGGTAGAGGTTCTTCAGGATTTGACAACAAAAAACTAGGAAAAAATCAGATTTCAGCACTTCATGGGCTTATATCGGTGAGGCATTTCTTTGCTTTAAAAAGGCATATATAGTTCCTTTTATTTGGATCTGTTGGAAAATACCTTTACCTTTCATAAACCTTTTAAATGTCCTTTGCAGTATGCCTGTCTGCCAGCACGAAAAGTTATTGAAGCCAGCAAAGTTTGTCGAACCAACATGGACTGCCATAAGGACTTTGTTCCAAGCTTTTGTGTGACTCCTTCTTTGGAGAACCAAACAAGGCTAATCAGGGTAAAGCATCCACCCCATATTGACATGCTATATGTAGGACACCCCATGCATCTTCAGTACACAGGTTGGTATTATTTATTGAAAGTTTAGCAAAAACAATCTCTAATACGGTTTCCTTTGCCTGGCTGCTTAAACAAGGTCTTGGAGTGCTTCTTAGTTAATCTGTTTAAAGCAGGATCCATTTCTTGTTACAGCCACTGGAGAGACATGGACTACTCAGGCCTAAAATGAAACGTGCACAGTGCAATGAGTTACGAAGGTAATAGAAACCAGTGTGATATGAGATGGTTGTTTTTTCAGAAAAGTATGAAAGGGCTGTTTCTAGAACAGATCTTATTCAGATTAGTCACAGGAACCAGGTACCTGCATTTTCCGAACACATGAATGTCTCAAAATGCTGTTGTAAAATCTGTAGGGCATCTTGCTCCAACACCTTGCCTGGAATATTGGCATGACTGCTTAAATCATACCTAATATCCAAGTATCTGTGACAGATTGCCATGACTACTGAGCCACAAGTGTTATCACCACAGAGTTTTTTCCTGATTTATTTTTTCATTTGACTGCCCTAAATTAAATAACATACAGCATTTTGGTTCCTTACTTTAAACTTATTTAAACTTACATACTTGAGCCAGGTGTATAAATAAAAAGTAATTCTGCTCCTGAAGTGAGTATGGAAAGAATGAACAAACTCATCAACATCCTACTTGGTAGCTTGAGTGGCATGGTAAAAATTAGCTTCAGATTGGCTTTAAGAAGTTTGAAGTGTTAAATTACTCTCCCTTCCTGTGAAGAACATATCTGTTCCTCACAGGCAGCTGAAACTCTCAGGGTGATTTTACCTCAGACACCTTGGAATTATCTCCTTAGCAAGGCATTGTACTTGTCTGAATAAGCACTGTAATTAGGTACAAAAGAGCTTTAGAAACAGTGATGAAATCTAGTGGTGTAAATCTATTCTTGCATACCATATTTTTAGTTAATCTGTCAGTCTTTATCTTTCCATGCTGGTAATTTGATGTTTTCTGAGGAGTTATTTATTTCAGCTTTTTTACAGTAGACCCTCATTTATGCCCAAAAGATGATCTTTTTATTTGTTACTTCTGTCTTCATGCCGTTTAAGAGGAAAACATTGTTCACTTGTATGTTACCAACACACAGTATTATATCTTATGATTTTTATTCAAATGCACAACATATTTTAAGAATAGAGTTTTATAAGTATTCAGAATTCCTTTTCTTGTCTTTAACAATACAAACTATTGGTACTGAAGAACAATTGATGTTGTTCTCTTTTCTGATACATTGGAGCAATGGAGTTTCCATTGGTGTTTCCTACTGAACAGTAATTCTGGAAAAGAATTGAACCTGCCAGTCTTTCAGAAGTCAAAAAAGAATGTTATTACATTTAAAATGGTAGTTCTTCTTGAAGAGTTACTTAGTGAAAAGACTATTTGCATACGCATGTAGGAATATAATTGTAAGGTGATTTATCCTTGGAATTTTGCACTGAATGTATTAATTTGAAAGCTAAAAGCTTGATTTTATTACCGACTTTGCTGCAAATGCAATCTATGCTCTGTGTTCCCTTTGGAAAAACATCAGACCTAAAATGATAAGATCCTGGCTTGGGTAGCAGGCAGTCTCTGTACCATCATAGAGTTTCATGAATTCCAGTGAAACAACTTCTAAATATTTCTCGCTTAGCTTTGCACTGTACAGTACTGAGTGGAGCCAACAGGTTTGGTGTGGTTTTTTTTTTTTCCAAATGTGGCTAATCAGATTGTGGTAGCTGTTTTTTACAGTGAAAAAAAGAAAATAATTTCTTCCTTTACTGTGTGAGCTTTGAAATAGGAAAATGTTTTGTAGTGAAATGAAAGGCCTTATTCTTTAGTGTGCTCTTTCTGCCTGCAGGAAACATTACTTTTTAGAGTAGTGCTACATTTAACACTCAACATGATATGGGAGTTGTAGTACTAGTGTGTACTATGACTTTATTTTCTCCAAAAATGTCACTAAAATAATGTTTGAATAATATTCTAAGATTATGCATGTATTATTTTCTGCTTAGGGTTGTACTGCTGTCATGATAGTCCTGATTTATGGAGAAACAGTAATTATTTCATATTTTCATTTGAAGATAACTTCCAGATAACATATTTTTTAAAAAATGTATATCCATATTAGCTACTTAGAAGAAATAGTCTCTACAGTTTATTCCTATTAAATCTTTTTGTTGCCTCAAATTAAAATATACTAGCAAAAATATTTTATAGCACTTGTTTCCAGTATTTAAAAAATAGGAAAATTGTAAAGAATTATAATCCTAAATGAACTTACAGTGACAGAGATTTGGCCAAAACTAAAACAGAAGAATGATTAGGAGTGCATGTTGTTTGGGACAGACACATTGATTAATGCTTTTAATTAGCATTCTTTCTGTAGAAAGTCTCTAATGTTATCCAATATAAATTCGTATTGTTGGTTTAATACACATAGTATTAAGTCTTTTAAACTTTTCTTATTGCAAACTTTTCTTATTGCAGGCCAGTTATGCTCTAGAGGCTCTTCCTGTGTTGGACAGTTGATATGTAAGGTTGAAATGGAGGGCCCTGTCAGTACTTCAATGCAAATTTGCAGTGTTCCTTCTTTATTGTGTGTGAGGGGTTTTATTCCCTCTTGTAATTTCTAATACTGCAGCATTTTTGCTTCCTTCTCCAGCCCTTGTTGGTTGGAAAGAATCTGGTGACTAAGATTTGTATTAGGAATTTACACTACTTGAGGAAACATCATATCCCTGAATGCTATTCTTGTCCATCATGGACCAAAACCTATAAGATTTCCTTCATTAAAAGAAGACAGAATTTACCTAGAAGATAATTTCCTCAGGCTGGACCAGTCTCCTACTTCTGTTGTATCTGAATCTTCTAAAAAAAAAAAAAGCCACTTCCTGGCTTTGGGGGTGTTTATGAGCAACAACAGCCATAATCCATGGTGAAGGTCCTTCTGGTACAGCCTGTTCTCTCAGCATTTCCATGCTTGTTTATTATTGCTGAGGGTGGTCCTTCTTTGCTTTTAACTCATGTTTAAAGGATTACACATATAGTTCTTCTGGAGACCACACAGAAATAACTCATCCCATGCTGTCTGTCTCTTCCATAGCATACATGCCCTTTCCCCAACAATGAAGTTCTGAAAAGCTCTTTGGTCAACCTAGTCTTCAAGTCACTTCTAATTAAAATTGTATCTCTTGTGAATTCTTCTCGATATTTGCCAACACCATCTAGCATTAGCCAACAAAAGAAATGTTATTTCCAGGTCAAAGAATTGTTCCATTAGAGTGGGAAAACAATGACTGTTTTCTCTCACCCAGCCTCATTGCTGTTCACCTCTTCCCAGCAGTGTCTTTTTGAAGACAAGCCTGGAGAACGTAATTTCTGTAATTCTTTTGTTATTCTTCAGAGGACAAATTTGCCTACTGCCATTAGGTTTGGTCCATTACAACCACTAAATTCATTGCTTCATGTTACAGTCTCTAGAGCTCAGTCCAGCAACTTCCTGAAGAGTTTTTTTGTGTTTGGAGCTTGCTTCAGCAGCAAGATTTGGAGTTTAGATCCATGTCTAGTGGCTGTCAGTGACAGCAGTTTATTGTAACAAAGTGGGAAGAAGATCACTGATCCATTCTCAATGTAAGCATAACTTCAGGTTCAGGATGGTGACTTGGTAGTGGCCCTTAGGTGTTTGTCAAGAGGCAGTCAAGCTTTGAAACTACGATATTTTGCAGCGTGTGTCTTTTGAAACCTTTGAATACACAGGGTGCCTCAGCCGTTTTTCTATTTTGGCTCACGAACAGGAGTTTTGATCAGATGTTCTGATATCAGCCTTCAGCTTGACAAGTTTGCTTTGGATATCACTTGGCCTGTGCATACAGACAAACTGGGTAATGCGAGGCTGGAGAGCAGCCCCACAGAAAGACATCTGAGTGTTTTGGTAAGCAGCAAGGTGAACATGAGCCAGCAGTGTCCTGGCAGCCAGGAGGGTCAGCCGTGTCCTGGGGGGCATCAGGCACAGCATCGCCAGCTGGGCCAGGGAGGGGATTGTCCTGCTCTGCTCTGCTCTGCACTTGGGCAGCCTCACCTCAAGTGCTGGGGGCAGTTTTGGCTGCCACAATATAAGAGAGATACAAAGCCATTAGAGACCATCCGAAGGAGGGCTACGAAGGTGGTGAAGGATCTAGACAGGAAACCATTTGAGGAGTGGCTGAGGTCACTTGGCTTCCTCAGCCTGGAGGAAACCTCATTGTGGTCTACATCCTCACGTGGGGAAGTGGAGGGGCAGGCACTGATCTCTTCTCTGTGGTGACCAGTGACAGGACCCCAGGAAATGGCCTGAAACTGTGCCAGGGGAGGTTTAGTTCAGATATCAGGAAAAGGTTCTTCACCCAGAGGCCGGTCAGGCACTGGAAAAGGCTCCCCAGGGAAGTGGTCACTGCACCAAGCTTGACAGAGTGCAAGCAGCATTTGGACAATGCTCTCAGGTACATGGTGTGGCTCTTGAGGATGTCCTGTGTAGGGCCAGGAGTTGGGTTTCATGATCCTTGTGCGTCCGTTCCAACTCTGGGTATTCTGATACTATGCAAATACTTGTGTGAAAACTGTCCCTTTTATTCAGACAAAAAGAGCCAATCCTTGAAGCTGTTGGTCATGTTTCTGTCCGCCCAACCCCTACACTGGCGGGCCCACCTTCAGCTTTGTCCGGAGGGCTGGGCCAACAGTTTTGGGGGTGGAGGGGGCTGTTTCTGTTGTGGCTGGGGCTGGGCAGTTTCCACAGCTGCTGAAGGGCAGCCGAGGAGAGGCAGGGGAAGGACAGCTCAGGGATCAGATGTGTGAGTTTCTTAGGGCTACTGCAGTGGCAGGCCAGGTTCAGGTGAACTGGTCTGGCTGTCTGAGTGTGCGATCAGGCCAGTGCGTTCCTGCTGGTCTCTGGAGCGACGCCTGTGGAGAGAGAAGGTGGCTAAGCTGCGGGCGAGACACAGGGACTCTCCTCCACAGCAGGGCCCAGAGCTGGCAGGTCTCACCACTATGAGTGGAGCTGCTGCCACACCTTGGCCAAGGCACCGCCAAGCAGGGGGATTCCTCCAGGCAGGTTCACTGGTCAGCAGCAAGTGCCAATGCATCTCTTGCTTTCTAGAGCAATATCACCCCTCACTCTTTTTCATCCTGACTTTGTTTTGCCTCTGCCTGTCGCTCATGCAAGCTACTCTTGTCCAGGCAGGCTCAGTTTGAGCAAGCACTGGCTCCAGTCAAAGTAGGCTCCCCAAGAGAAGACCCAGAAATTAAGAGGCCAGTTAAAGCTGCTGACAGCTGCAGAAGCCTCAGCAGAGTTTTTTGACCAACCACTAACTTGCTGCTGCACAGCAGCCTGACTAGAAATGCTTCATGACTGTGAGCTGCCTTGGAAGGAAGCAGGAGCTGTGGACGGATCGATGACTCACCATTTTCTCTCACACCACCAGCAGATTGCAAGAGAACACATCAGTATCCCAGCTGGCACGGCAACCAGGACTATCACTATGCCTATCATACAGCCTGCTCCATGACAGAAAATACTTTCGATGTGCTCCCGGGCTTTAGGAACTTGTTTGGTCTTTTCTCCAGCCTTCTCTGCAAGAGCAATTCAAAATGTTAGCCTGTCCTCTGCCAGTATACCACTGGTGAACTTGCAGCACGTTTGATACCACCAGAATGTTCTCTGTTTTCTCTCCAGTGCTGGTCCTGGAGGCAGACTCCCCACCCCCTGGGGACAGGTTGTCCCTTGAACAGAACTCAAATGGTCAGGAGGACAGCATGGTGGGGAGCACTGCTGCTTGGCCAGTCACTCCTTTGACAAAAACTCATCAGGCAGTTCCACCTGCAACTCTCCTTCTGGGCCAGCTCCCACACCCCGAGGGGATGGAGTCAGGCCCTCACAGGAGACACTTGAGGCTTGCTCTCCCTGTCTGCCTTTTCTCCAGCATGGGCACCCCTTACAGCCACTCCCAGGTTTCAGGATGTGTCTCCCCATAAGGGATCCCGTCAGGACTGCTCAGTAACTGACTGCTTGGCATCTACTTGAGGAGATTCAGCAGCTTTCTCATTCTTTTTTTCTCCAGACTTTGGCAGCACTGCCAAAAAGCAGAGACAGGTAAAGCCTCAGCATGGCTCAGGCATGGAGGATGCAGGAGGATGGGGAGGTTCCCTCTAGCTTCCCTGCCCAATATGCAAGTCCGAACACTGATCTGGACCTCAGCTCATGAGAAGGATCCTGCTTGGGGCTGCTTTTGTGCTTTGGCCGCCTACGTACTTAGGGCAAGCTCTGGGATGAAGCTACAGGGGGAGCTACGTTTGTGCAAGAGTCCTGCTTTCCATCGTCTCTGGAATGGGGATCCAGATGTCTTGAACCCAACACACTTTCAGCTTAGTTGCTGATGTGACATGCAAGAGTAGGCTGTGCTGCCACACAGCCATCCTGTGCTGACCACAGGACAGCAATTACCTGGCCATACCAGTGGCTGGCATCGTCCTTGGAATGAGCAACTTGCATTTCGCGTGGAAGGAAGATTAAAAGGTGAATGTACCTTCCTCCAACTAACTTACCTGTGGGATTACGCATCTCTTTGGTGACTGGAGATTTCAGCAAGCCGTCAGCCTTGACATCTTAAAGAAAATTTCTCATTAGTAAGCTATTGGCACATTGGTGATAATTATTCTTTCAAAGAAAAGGACTTCGAGAACTTACCTGCTCCAGGCTCGCCCAAGGGCTCCAAACCATCTTTCTGCCAAGCTGCCAGAGAGTCAGCTAGAGAGTCAGCTAGAAGCAAGCACAGAGAAAAGTTTCCATTGCGTGTTGGGATCTTCTGCTTTTGTGTACAGAAGCACTGGATGGGGGTCAGGTAACAATGTGGCAGCCAGATGTCAGTGAATTGCCAGAGCTGCAAAGGAGGACCTGGGGACCTCTGAGCTGGCAGCTCAGCACTCTTTAAACGCAATGTGTAACACCCTTGGAGGAGAGATGGACCCTTGGGACTCTCTTAACGGGAGAGCGCTCACACAGAGGAAACCCTCAGTAAAGCACTGGAGGAAAAACCATCTTCTTGGTGAGAAGACCCCACTAGCCCATGAAAGGCTGCACCAGTGCTGGCAGCTTACCTGCTTCCTGTGATTTCTGTGGAGCATAGTTGGCAGCCCCAGGATGCAGGACCATCAGGAGGATGAGGATGTAGAGGAAAAGACGGTGGACAAGGGCCATGGTCTCCCTTCCACTACACTGCTGCTGCTGCAGTCAGGGATGGGGGCTGAGCAGTTGGATCTTATGGCCAGTGCAGTGCCATGGGGCTCTGTGACCTCATGGCCCCATGCAGCCAGGGCAGGGCTGTGTGAGGATGGCACTCAGGGGGCAGGGCTGTGTGGGGATGGCACTCAGGGTGCTTATGGACAGCTGCTGGAGCACTGTGGGGCTCTGTGACCTCATGGTCCTGGAATGAGTGGGCAGCCAGGGTGGGGCTGTGTGAGGATGGAACTTGGGATGCTTCTGGGAAGCTGCCTTCCCAGGTGAGGGAGCACATCCCATAGGGCAGCTCCACCCAAAGGCTGGGACACAGCCTCCCCACAGCAGGATCAAGTATGCCTTCTACAAATTTGCAGACAATGCCAAGCTGAATGGTGCGGTTGGCACACCTGGAGGATGGGAAGCCATCCAGAGGGACCTGAAAAAGCTTGAAAAGAACCCTCATGAGGTTCAGTAAGACCAAGTACAAGGTCCTGCACCTGCACTGGGGCAAGTCCCTGTATAAAGCTGCAGAAGGCTGTGGTGTCTGCTTGGTTAACCAGTGTAATTTTTAAAATAAGGCTAAGTGAGTATTTTAATAAAATATTGCATTTAGTTGAGTAATTTTGTGTGTAGAATAGATATAAGTGAAAAAAATACTGTATCTCTGGGGTATTTTTTGTGGTTCAACTATATTTTTACTGTCATAGCTTAATACTAAATACTGCTAGACAAACACGTAGACTCTTTCAAAGAACTTCCCAGTTGTATCTCTGATAATTAGTGGCTTATCATACAGGCTTTCTTTAGAAAGAGGTTAGATACAGTGAAGAAATTCTTTACTAAATATGGTGGGGCACTGAAACACATTGCCCATAGAAATGGTGGATGCCCCGTCCCTGGTAGTGTTCCAGGCAAGGCCAGATGGGGCTTTCACCAACCTGGTCTAGTGGAATATGTTCCTGCCTGTGCCGCGGTGGCTGGATGTTTAAGAAAAAGATGATGTTTAAGGTCCCTTCCTACCCAGATCATTCCATGATTCTGTGATTGACTTGGATACCTCTGACTTTCTGATCTGGGTGGTGTCCCGTATTTCTGTCTGTTGTGTTCTTCACTCAGTCATCCAGCAGATTCATTTTCTCTCAGTTCCCCTAAATCAAAGGTCAGTCTTAAGCTTTAAGAAAAAGCATGACTTTCAAGCACGCTGGCAGTTTTGATACTGGAAAGTTCTCTGCTTGTTGCCACACCAAATCCATTCTTTTTTTGGTTCTCCTTGCTTCTATATCTTTCCCATGGTGTGTTTGCTGGCTGGACTTATCAGAAGGGCATCTGTTAACAGAAGAAAATGTCTTTATGTGACTGAATGGACTGGTTTTCTGCCTTATGTGACTTTAGAACTACTTTCCTTCACCTTTGTTGCTGTGTCCTTCAATTCTTTATCGAACCTGAAGAAATCTGATCTCACTCTTACTTAAGATATCCTTAGGAGCACTTTTGGTATGTTCCCAGTGTTCTCTTAGCCTATGGTTAAAATTGCTCTAAAGATGGGTTAAATTGTTCCTTTCCCAAGGGATGTTTGTATTGAGTGGGGTTTGATCTCTTGCCTTCAAATATCTCTGTGGAGGTATGTATTTCTTATGGCTATAACTTTTCTCCACGTACGTAGGGAAAATTCAGGCCATTGTGGCTGGCAACTCACATCTAAAGTTGTACTTCAAAGACAGAGAGAGTATTGGTGGTATTGTGCAAGTTTATTCTCAAGGTGATTTTCTAATTCTGCATCAATTTACCCTAACCCCTTCCTTCTGGGGATAAGACTCCTTTGTGCCTTCCTTTTAGTAGTTAAGGTGTCTTTCTTGTAGCGGTCACAGAGTTTTTCAAATGGTCCCTAGTGCTGGCAGACTCAGACTGCTACCCAGATTAGTTAGTACAGGAACAGCCTGTACTAACAAAGTGCTTTCTGGCAGGTCTCAAACCACCACACTTCCCTTGAAGAATCTCTCAGAAACATTTGACATGCAGTCAACTGAAGGTTCATGTACACCTTCAAAGAACAGTGTGTACAGTAATAAAGTATTTCAAGATCATGTGGTCCTTGACACTGCAATTTTCCAGTCACTATTTTTAAGAAGGGTGGCAAGTCCCCCCTCCCAGGCTTTTAAGTTGTGCCAGGTTCTATCTTGAAGTCACTTATCATCTGAACACAGACGAGAAGCCACTTACATACTGGCTACCTGGTGTTGTGTGATGCAGCTGTGCATCACCTCGGAGCCTTTGCTTTCTCAGAGGGACTCCACAATTCTGCTCCCCATCTCCCCCACTCCTGTACACCATGAGCTCGGCCTCAGGTTAGGGGGATCTTCTGCAGGTACTGCAAGGGAAGATTTTTCTGACCTTCAGAGAAAATACACATGTGCAACCACAGTATCCATGTGGACTGCATATGTTGAAAAAGTCTGGTAACTTTTGTAATCTCTTTTCGTTGAAAAGTACTGGAGTCACACAGTGGGGTCTTTATGACTAAAGATGCCTCTGAAAATATGTATTTTAGATCTAGTTTTACTGAAATGCTAATTGTGCTTTGTGTAGTGACTTTACTGTGATAGTGGCCATGTTTAAGAAAAATGTAACAGCTGCACTCTTGTAAAAACAAAAAAACAAGCAAACCCTTATTGAGATTGTTTATTTGTCCTTCAAGAAGGTCATTTGACATGTGATTTTTCTGCAAAATTATAATCTAAAATTCATAATGTTATAACCCTGGAATGACTTTTCATGCTTTTTGTCTTTATATTTCCATTTCAGTAAGTCTCAGCAGTTTTGTACCACGACAAAACTTTCTAAGTATCGATCTGCCTGTGGTGATAGAGACATTTTGCAAGTATCCTTTGAAGTATGTTTGTTCTTTTAAGGTAGGAAGGGAACTGTTTAGAATTTAGTGACCTAGCAAAATTTCAGTTGGATATCATTTTAGACAGGATACCCTGAAATATTTCTGTAGAGATTTGACATCTTTATCCCATCTCTGCATTGATTATTGTCCATGTGTCAAGCTAAAAATGAAATCTCTAACTTTCTTGTGCTTAAGAGCGTATTTTTGGTCAGTGCTTTTTTAACTCTTGAGGGTGAGCCTTAACAGATGTGACAAGAAAGCCAAAGTAAGCCTGAATCTAAGTCAGGAAAAATGAGATGTTCTTGATAGCATTGCAATGTCAGAGTTAAATTATTTTTGTGTCATTATACTGAACTAATTAACTGGATATCATTGGTTTTGTTTGTTTGTTTTTTCTTCAAAAGAAAAGAAAATAGCTATTCAAAAACCAGGATAATTTAGTTAATACTTGCTTATTAATGAAAAAGATTATGTATATACACCTACATATAGAGTAGTAGACTTGAATGTGAAGCCTTAGAAACTGAAATGTTTATGCGTGGCTATAGAATAATTAAAGTGTGTAGTTCAGTTTAATAACTAGTCCATAGAACTAGAGTAAAGGTTCCACATAAGCTCCCATTTTCTGTGAATACATCAAGGTTCATGCTGCCCCAGCTGCTTTCTGACTCGTGTCTTCTTGCCTGGCCATTGAGGATGGAGGTAGGTACTGCAGTTAGCAAGCCTTTACCAACAGTAAAAATTATCTACCCATGCCTCATTCTCCTGTGCACACACACATACAAAAATCCACCCAGCTTTTCTGGCTGGCAGGTAAGTAGGAGAGATAGGTCAGATTTCTGATTATATTCTAGTCATTTACTAGGGAGTGTTTTGGAAAAGACTGCTAATTGTGATTTCATACTTGGGCATAGAATACCTTCTTATTTCAGGCATGGTGTCAGAGCTATAACCTTCCTCCAAAACCACAAAAAGCAAGCAAAGAAGATGGTGGTTTTGCTGTCTCCTGCTTTCACTCAAGTTGTGAAGAACCTAAGCTGTGCAGGTTTAAGTATTCAAACTCAGCTCTTAAAATAGTAAAAATCTATAAAGGCAATTCTCTGAGCAGGGGTGTTATGGTGTAAAACTAATTTTACTCATATAATTTCTGTGGAATGGAATGGCAGCTAGAAAAATAACCTTCATATGTCTCTCTCTGGATACTAGAAATAAAATACATATGTCTTTATATTTTTTTTACAATTTTTTTACATTTTCTCAGATACTCTTAATGAACCTTAACTAAATTCAACCAGGTACCTCATCTCACTGTCAGGAGCACTGGCAGTTATCAATGCTGTACCCTGCTTCGCTTTGGATGGTCAGTGGATATTAAATTCCTTCCTGGAAGCCACACTGAGTTCCGTAATTGTAGAAAAACAAAACAGAGAACTTGTTGGCTTTTTAATTTTGCTTGCTGGTAGTGCACTTTTGGCTGCCAATGTTGCACTGGGACTTTGGATGGTGACAGCGCGATAGAACATTGGATATTCTTCCATCAGTTCTCAAAGTACACAGAAATAATGAATCCATTGCCTTTTAAAATTTGTCCAGTACTGAGATTGAAATAATTTCTTTAAAATGACACTGAAAGAACAATCAACTGGTGGTTGCTGTTTTAATTTAAAACTTTACAACACCATGCCTGTGGTCATGGGTAATCTAATAGGAAAAAGTAGGAGCCTTTTTATTTACTCTTTAAGCACTGTATTAATTTTGGAGAAATTGCATTTTAAGATTTCATAGGAAAAAAATCAGACTTCATTAATTCAGATCTCAAAATAAGGGAATTATTTTGCTTCAAACATTTGTAAAGTGGGAGAAAAAAACCAATTTTATTTTATAATTTAAATAATTGTCAGAAGATCTGTGTGGGCTCTGATCATTTCCCAATCAGCATAGTCTTCAATTACATGTTTTGTTTTTTTTAGTCTGATATTCTACCAAACTGGATTCTAAGAAGCCCTAAAGTCTGGTCTCAAAATGGGGAAGAGCTAGGTGAATGCATACCATGTGTTAATGGGGAGAGAGCAGCCATATGGGTTAGTGGCTTTCCTTTTCACCTGGCTGAAATGACTGGAGGAATGTCATCCTCAGGATGTAGATGAGAAGTGCCAATGTCTACTAGAAATGAAGCATGTGGGAGGATAACAAAGCCCACATGCTTGTGTTACACTTTCAGTTGTAAATTATCATACGCAGCTGAAGTTTTTTTAAAGGCAATATTTGTCAGCAATAGCTACAAGATAACTGAAATTTAATTTCTGAGTGCTGAAGTATGCTGCGCACAGTTTTCCTAAGTGATGTGTAATGTTTGTGGTGTTTTACTCAGAAAATAATACTGTATTCTACCTGTTCACAGTTGAAAGTGAAACCTATTGTTTTTATGGTGTCTATCTTCTGATGCTATGCATGTAATATGTACAGTAACTCACTGATGGTTTTCTGTATTTCAGAGGGTTGTTTTCCTTTGCTGGGATTCATTCTGTTCAAACATAGCTAACAAAGATATTTAGCTGAAGCTGGTCTTACATATGAATTATTTAGAGGAAGGATATGATTGTGACTTGAACTATTTAAACATTTGGCTTTGCTTTCGAGATGAATACAGACCATATCCTTGTTCTTAAATGAGCAGTGGAAGAACAGTCAGTATTTTACTGAATGTAGTATATCTGACATGCTTTGAAGCCCTTTAAGTCTGTAGTATTTTGTACCCAGTAGGATTATATATTGAATGTCTTGTCCTCCTGAGATATATTGTCTAGTTTATATGAATCAGGTTCAACCAGAGCCTTGCTTCAGTATAGGCTGGTATTTAAACAAAAATGTTTTAGTGTGGGAGCCTCAATATTTGAAGTAGGAAACTTTCGAAAAATGCCCTGCAACTTCTGCCTCATACAGTGCTCCCCATCGGAGCTGCTGCAGCTCAGTGTTCCTTTACAGAAATGGCCTTTCCATCAGGAACTGAAGTGGAACCTAAGCTCATGGATCCTGGCCTGCAGGGAGTACTGAAACATCCATGACTGGGTAAAATAGATTCTTTTGGCCCTCGAGGTGAAAGCCTGGGTAATTTCAAAGTGGGGCTGAGCCCAATTCCTGGTGCTACTGCACAGATTCATAACTGGTATTTGCATTTGCCCACTGATGTGTACTTTTGCATAGTAGGTTTCACACTTAAGATGCCCTCCTTTCTTAAGATGATGCAAGCAGTAATGGGAGACCACGTTTATTTATTTGTTGTTGGCTGGTTTACATCATTTTCCAGTGCTGCCACAGGCTGGGTGGGCCCTTGAAGTTCACCTCTGTAGGGTGGCTGGCCTGTGCCTCTCCTTTTCAGTTATTTCAACCCAGGCAAATTGGGACAGGTCCTGGTAGGAGAGAGTAAATCCTCCAATCCAGTGTGAGCTTGTCCCTTTGGGGGCCACTAAAAGTAACACAAAGTGCAAGAAAGAAAAAACAAACTACACCCTGTAAGTCTAACTTGTCATCACTCCTGGAAACATACAGAGGTTTCAGAGTAGCAGTTCTGATGGGCCACTCTGCCATTCCTCTGTGGACAGATGGGCAGGAGCAGCCTGGTCTTTGCACAAGGCCTGGCTCTAAGGCTCTCTTCCAGACTGCTCTCTCACCTCAGTGGCTGTTTATTGCTCTGAGCTCTTCCTTTCAATGGCTCTGTGACACTTTCCTCTGTCTCACCTAATCTACAGTGCAAAAAATTAATTTGCACTTGGAAGTTTTAATGTAATTTAGTAAGACAGGATATTTACTTTCAAAATATGTCAAGTTTGATATTTTTTTATTCATGTTGACTACAATGGCTTGGAACAATCCTTTAGCATAGTGCCTCTCATGGAGATGTAGGCAACAGATTTAGAAAAACCCAAAGCTTCTGAATTGACATGCACAAATTTCATCTGCTATAATGAGGCTGGCAGGCTGTTCCTGGTTATTTATTGTGCTACTAAAACATGAAGCTTTATCAAATGAAGCTAAAGCCAGTTTACTTTACACAGTCACTGAAGTCCATAGTTTTACTCAGTAGAACTTCAGTCTGTGTCTGATCTCATAAGCAGGAAGAGGGTGGAGAAGACATTGGTGATGGCTTTAGCAAAACAGACACACTAGTGCACTATAAAAACCCTAGATATCTTGTATGGAAGAGAGAGTACTAGAAGTGCTTAAAAATAATTCATGAGTCCATTTCTCCACATGCTAAAATTCTACTGAATAAGCATTGATTTAGGTATGTACAGGTGCTTTGAATCAAGACTTTAAGCAAACTGGATATGAACGGTGACGCAGCACATCTTAGGTTAGTGTGGACAAAGGTAATAGTTAGGTTGGACCACTCCATGAAGAAGAAGTTGTTCAATGGATCCATTTCGTTCTCCATAATCGTAACATATGGATTACATTCTGATAAGCATGGGCCATACATACACTTACTGGGAGGGTTTTTCCTGGGGTTTTGGTCATTTATTTAGCAAGAGAAAACACAAAAGTACAGCGTGATTTTTGTGTGTTGGATTTTTACTGGAGTATTTGTGATGTGTCTTGTTCTTGTAAAAATAGAAAGGAAGTCTTTCCTTAAAATTAAATCCTTCTACATCTTAGTCTAATTAGCCTCTCAGAATCTTTAATACAGAACCCATCAATATAATTATAGGGCCTATTGACTGGACTATAAAACACAGCACTCTTAAAGATTGGATGGCTGCTACTATTTATGTATATACTACGCATTTTAAATCTGTATCAGATGGAAAAAGTAATGTCTAATATTCAGAAATGTTATACTTAGCTTTTGTTTGAAAATTTCCAGAAGAATTCCGTAATTATAATCATTGTTCTACTTTGTTTTTTATTAAATTGTTTTTTATATCAGCAAATATTTACATAGCATGTTCTGATAATGCATGATATGACATGAAAATGGCAAATTCCTTAGCATGGGGGATGTTACATGCTCTTTGCTAAGTTAAGAAATTAAAACCAGCTTGCTTCTGTACAAGTTGAATGAAAGAGGCTTCACTAGAAAAAGTGTAGACAAACTTGCAGATTAGTCGTCCCAAATTATGAGCCACAGTGGAAAATTTGTAAACTCATCCTTTTTATTTAGAAGGAAACAACCAACTATATTGATAGTTTCTTTCAGTGATAATTCTGCATTTGTGGATATGTGTGTATACATACATTTGTACAACAGATACATACATAGCCATAGGATGTATTACTGCTTTTTTAGGGTTAACTTACAGCAGTCCTCCAGATTCTGCAATGTAGGCTTTTGTTTTTCCTTTTCCTTCTCTCTGCAAATTCTCTCTGTGGTTTTCTCTGGATTTGAAAACAGAAACTTATGTTTTTTCCCCCATAAGCAATTCTTAACTTCTTTATTAACAGAAGACAAGAGATGGGGACATGATGTAACCACAGCTGCATGAGTTTTGTTCAGCTGTTGTTTAAAATATGGTTCTTACTTCCTGTGAAGCCTCAGCTACAAGCATGGTAAACACAGTTTTTTCAGGGCCACTAAAAGAGGTCAGCCTTGAAATGCATCACTCTCTTATTGCTACTGTTTGTGCTGTTCTGAATAACTGGGATGAACAAGACTGTGTAGAGCGTAATGAAGAAATAGTTTTCAGGACAGAACTCTCCATAGCAGGCAGAGTGTTTCAACTTTCTTTTAACAAGGATATATTTTGTTCAATTTAGCACATCAGCGATCCCAGCGTTCCTATAGCTTCCCATACATTTTACATGATGTCAAAGGGTGACCTGTAGGAATATTTTTTAAATAAATTATGTATGTCTTACAAATTCAGAGATCAGTACAGATCTGGATATCACTAATGACAGATGAAGAAGGCTTATAAAGTTTTATATAGCCTTGTCTGTATTTAATTGTTTTAAAAATATGTGAGTTAAACTCTAGATATAAATAATTATTTGTAAAATACGCATTCTGTACACCTGCATTCAGACCAATTTCCACAACCAGTCTTTCCTCAGCTTTGTTCTTGTAATCTTGTGAGTAAGGAATCTTGAATCTTAACACAGGTGAGATCCAATATTGGCAAATATTTTATACCCTCTTTATCCTGAATTTCATGTAATGCTTTCTATTGATTAGTTATTTTTGTAATGTGGCTGAGTTACCTGGGGTACACACCCTGCATCAATGCAGCATTTGGGAACACTTCACTGGGGACTGCCAGAAAACAGCAGCTCTATGACTCCTGGTCCTTGGGCTCATCCACTCCATCATGTGAAAAGCAGATGGCAGCGTTTAGGGGCAGTGAGGAACTTCAGTTTATGGCAGCTTTATGAAACTTTCACACTGCTGACCTGGTGTGAAAGGACAGGAACAAAGAGCAGGATATGACACTGCAATTCCATTCATTCTGTTTACATTGTCATGAAACATGAAAAGAACTTGTAATTAACGTTTCAGACCAGGAAGATACGTTTTCTAGCCCTTTACTGAATCATTCAGTGACTGGTGATCAAACTTTTTTCTTAACACTTTTCATTCCTTCAATAAAAATGTGCTGAATAAGTAGCATGGGTAGTTGTAGCTTATTTTGTAAAATGGACTTGGATGTTTCTTACCTCTAGATGTTTGTCCTGGGATGGTTTTTGCAGCATCATAGTGTACTTGATCTTCATTGATACTAGGTTGAATGGAGGCTATTTCCAAGCCATCACTAGAAAAATGTATTTCCAAGTTGTTAATATTTAAAATTCATCTTTTCCTTACATAACATTGTTTTTAGATTTCATATACTCAGTTGATCTTATCTGAAACCTGTCAATGGAATATGTATTGTTTAGAAATTCACTGTGGGGTTTTTTTTCCTCTACATGGCCTTATTTTTCACACTGACTCACAGCTGTGGAATGTTAGATTTCTAGACCCTTTGTTCCCACTATGCATTGTTCATGATCATGGCTTTTTTAAAAAAAAAAGGGAAAAAAAAAGAAAGCTTCGTTTTGAAATGTCAGCTAACAAATATATGGAACACTGAATAATGTATTGTGGTTTTGTTTTGCTTTTTTTCTCAATTAACCAAACAATAAGTATTGTTTTCTATGTATGATAAATGTATCCTGCAAATAAATTCATTGTCTGATTGCTGATGTGCTTAAGTCTGTTTTTAAAAATAAGGTAGAGTGACATAATTCCTTATTAGTGGCAATTGCCGTAATTCTCTCATATATTCTTGTTCTCTTCATATGTGATTCATATTCTCCTTCTGGGTACCAACAAGATACACCATCCTTTTTGGTATCTGACCACCTCCTAAAAATAATAATAGCTATCACTTTACTTTCCCTTATTTATCAGCATATCACAGTCGAAGTATTTGACACAGGATGTCATCATCAAGGTAAGCAAAACCACTGCTCTGGCCAGTCCTGTGTGAAGAACTTAAAATATCAGATCTTCACAGGTGAACTTACATCTCACAACCTTTGATTTGTTTATCCAGGCCAGCCCAGAGCTGGACACATTCCGTGGCTGGTTCTGGACAGGTTTCCTTCAGTGCCCAGGTGGTGTCTGGGCTGCGCTAGCACAGTGTAACCGGGTGCCTCAGCTTTGTTTGAGAGGGAAGCGTTGTTGCTCTGTTTCTTGAGCAAGCTCATCTGGAGCCAGCCAGGTTATTTGTTCTGAGAACTAAATTGTCCTTTGTTGCTTATTGGACACACTGTTACTTTATACAAGCAGAGCTGTTTCAGCAATCATGGCTTTGTTCCCAGATAGAAGATTACCATGAGAAATGGGCACAAAGCACAGATTGGACACATTGGTAGGATTTCCCAGATAGGTTGCTATGCAGTTTTTACAATTTTCTGAATTGCATTTTTTCAGGCATGAGGAAATGCCTTTTTTCTTTCCTCTTACCCATGTTAAAGGTAGAGACAATAGTGTAATTTTTTTTGCTGAAGCATGTAATCTTTTAGGAGAGTTCCGCGGTTTTTCAGTTGGTTTTGAAAACGTTGTCCTTTATTGTGATTAGGTATGTTCCTCTTGTAGTCTGAAAAAACAATCAATTATATCCTAATGTTATCCTGAGGAATGTTGCCTTATTCACTAATGTAATTTCAGGGTAAGATTTAAAAAGAAATCCTGTATCTATGAGTCTTATTTCTGGTACCTTTATATAGAAAGCTAAATATAATTCTTCCTCTGATCATACCAATTTGAACCACCAAGAAGAAGCATTTCTAAACATCTGCAGTAGATTTGTATGCACTGAACTCACTTAAATTTTTTTTTAAGTATTTTTATGATCTTTTGATGTGACCTACACAACAAAACACAATTTAAGGTTTGATTCTAATCTTATGGTGGTAAACTGGGCGAATTCACAACATTTATGAGGACTAAGCACACAGACTAGTGTAGGTAGACTATAATTTTCCCCTTTTTTTACCTCAGAGAGATGTGGGTCTGGTGTTTGCTTTCATACGTTTAAGGCTTTGGTGGTGTTGAATATTTTTACCAATTATATATCATATTCTCTACATTTATGATTAGTTATACCTCATTTTAGTCCTTTGCAAGTGTATTAGTGGCTGAGTACTATGTCACTGCCACTTCTGCCTGTCTTGAAAACACGTGGTCATACATCCTTTGTTATTTGCCCCTCAGAGGAATCTTTCAAACTGAAATACTTTTTTCCTTTTTTTTTTTTTTTTTTTTTTATATCATCCTTTTTATTTGCTATTGCATTACAAAAGTTCCTGTTGTTTTCCCTTTCATGCCTCTCTGAGGACCTCTATTAAGATGTTGCCAGATATTTTTTTTAATTTCTCCAAACTGACTGAATTTGATTCAGTTGCCCACACAGGCATCTGGTATGGGCTGAGATATCCTAAGGTGTTCTTAGTTTAAAAATCTGACTTGAAACAACGTTTTGAAACTCATCCCCCACTTGTCTCCTTTTGTCTCCTGATGGATAAGTCTTAGGGTTTCTAAGACCTGCACATGGGGCTGGCAGATGTGGGTGAGGCCCTACTGGAGATCAAAGATATTCTGGACCAGCTGCTGGATACTTGGAAAGGTACCTGAGGGCATTTTGTATCATACCAGATGCTTACATGTGGGCAACAAATCAAGCCAAACAGACTCCTTCCTTGCATTTTTTTCTTTTTGGCTCATGAATTACAGTAGATTTTTTGAGTGAGTAAATCTGACATAAAATTCATCTAAGCTTTTCTGTTTATGCAGAATAGTGTGATCCAGACTGTTGTATAAAAGTCAGGCTAGCAGAATACATGCATTGTCCTCCTGCACTGACCTTAGGCCTGGAAGCAGCAGAAATTAGTGGTGCTGCCTTACCTACGGCAAGAAAAAGGAAGGCTGATCTTATAAGGAAAATCCCATCAGTCTCAAACTGTGGAGGCACCAGGTAGAGACAAGGCTGTGTGAGGGGACTGTGATCATCTCAGCAAGTGCCACGATTGGGCATTTGTCTGGTTTTTAACTTGCAGAAGAAAAGAAATTATGACACTTACAGTTAAGAACGAGATAAAATGAGGGAAGGGACTGATAGAGGTGGTTTGTTCATTTACAGAATCATTAATAATTCCACAGTAAGCATTTTTACTACTTTTGTTTTTTCACTGAAGCATTTATAGAGCTGACCTGCAACTAGAACTAACAAACTTCTATCTCTGATAGAAACACATTGGTAGTAAGATCAGAGGGGCAATAAAAGCCTGTCCTTCTAGACAGTAGTTCAGGATGTTCAGACTTCAGAATTGTGTCCCTCTCGCTGACTGAGGATCAGGACCAATCTGACTTTCAGGTAGTCTGGATGCGAAGTCAGAACTTTTCTCCTCCTGTTTCCACATTCCCCCTTCAGCATGAGTTAACCTTACAGATGCAATTATTAAGAAAGTAAATTTTTAAATGTTTTGCCCCTTGGCTTTGTTTTCATTCCCGCAGCTATTTGAATAACTGGCAGATACTTGGCCAAAGCACCTGTATCTTTATCATTGCTGCAAAACCAACAAAGACAGATTACGAATGTACATTATAAACCACAAATTCCTGGGTACTTACCACTGGTTATACCAACAAATTTAATTTATTTTTCACTTTGACTGTTTACTGCTCTTTATTAGATGCTTGAATTTATTCCCTGGAAATGTTCTGTGAGGTGCTTGCGGTGCTCAACGTGCTGCAGTGCTGAAGGAAGGAAAAAATGGGCAACACAAAACTTGCATAGTGTGCTTTTTACAACAAAATTTGCTCTTTCATTTTGTGACTAATACAGATAAGATTATTTTGTCATAGGTGAAGGATCTGGTTATTTTTCCAGCATTTATATTCAAAGGTACTCCTAAGAAGAGCAGTTCAGTAGTTAACCTAACTGGCCTCTGTGTACCATTAACCTCTGCAATTAAATGTAGCTGAGCCAGAAGTTAGACCAGAAGTTAAAGTATTACTGTCATTATTGTGAAAACTTCAGCATATTATCAAATGGTAATTTTTCATAAACATGCAGAAACCTGTTTTTCACTTCATATTTTAACTAACCTTTTTTTTAACTTTTTTTTTTTCATTTTGACTGAAAATATCAAAAGCCGTTCTGAAGAGTACATTTTAGCTTTCACTTACAGGGTTACTTATAGGAGTTCTCTTTTAGCGTGTGCAAATGATGGTGTAAAAATAAAACTGCATCATTTGGCAAAGTGATACTAAATGTATAAATCCCTCTGTTTTCATATATGTGGTCATGAAACCAAACCCGTCATTTTCTGATGTAAAATAACAAAAATAATCCAGAAAATTAATGGTTTTAATTTATTAAAATAAATTGGGAGGGAAAGCCTCTTAAATGAAGGCACTCTTCTAGATCAAAAAGGAGTTGAAAGGCAAAGTAATCCTCTTGTCTTCTGCCATGAGTTTGTGCATACACAGAGATATGAATTTGATTAGCACTTGGTTAACTTCTGCTGGCCTGCGCTAGCATCAGTTTAGATAAAAATAATGATTGTTACTATTTAACAGCCTTAGAAGGCTGTGAACCATACAGGCTGTAGCTGCAGTGAAGTGGTGCTGTCAGATCCATAAAACACAACTTGCAGTGAAGAAAAGTGGTTGAGCAGCTCTGTCTGGGCCTGGGCTGTGAGGCCACCCTGGAGGACAGGAATCCATCCCACTGTGCACCCCTGTGTGACCTGCAGCACTTGTCAGGGCCAGCCCCAGAGAGGCACCTGCAGTCCTTAGCAGGGACTTGGGCCAGCAGGGCTCACTGAGCTCTGCCATTAAGACCTTTCTTGCCCTGAGGTCAACAGCCCTCCAGAATGAGCTCACATTTTTACCCAAAATAGCCCCGAGCTCTTCTGCACGTGACCAGCCCTGGCAGCAGAAGAGCTCAGGTACAACATCCAGGCTGGGGTCTGGCAATGGCACTCAGTCTCAGGAATTTTTAAATCCAGCATCCCATTAGTTTTGTCTTTGAAAATGCTGTGTGCAGGGGTGGGAGCAGGATACAGCAGATGGGAAACAGCCTAGGTACAATCCAGTGTCTGTTTAGTGAACCACTGAACAGTTTATGTAATACTATAGGCAAGTTCCAGATCTTGGCCAGGACCTACTTAAAATCTCCAGGACAGAGCCACGAAGTTTCCAGAAATGTTTTAAATTGTGTCCTGGTTGTTGGGGTTTTTTTAATCTTTGCTATATCTGCAGATGCATACAAACCATGTAAAAATGCGGTGTTTTCTTGCTGGAGAGGAATGTTAGATGCTGAAAATTTTAAGCTTTGGGGGAAAATGCTTTTATTTTAAAGACTAAAAATGCTTTAATACCTGAAAAAATGTTCAGCTTTTCTACAGAATTTACTGAAATACCTTTTCAATGTTTAAAAAAAAAACATTTTAACTTTCTTCCAAGTCTAGGAAGTGTACAGCTTGGGCCATGGAAGCTTATGAACAAAGGAGCTTTGAAATGGGCTGTTTCCTCTTCAACTCCTCCAAATATTTGGCCTTGCTGTATCAGCACCAGTTTAGTGCTGATAAAAACTTGGTGTTGTCCAGCTTTAAGGAAAGCCAGCTGTCTGAAGAACAGCTTAAATTATTAGTCAGTCAGGCATCTGAAATTAGAAATTTTTGTTGGTGCATCCCAGGCTTTGGTATGCTGTCCTATGAAATCTAACCCTGCAGCCAGACAATTAGACCTGATACCAGGAAATTATAGCTCCAAATTGAATGGAGTCCTTGAAGTAGACCCTGAATATGACATGCGGGTGAAAACAGAGCTAAGTTATGCACAAGCAATAAGACTGTTATCAACATGAAAATGTAAAGGGCTCCTTTCTTCCATCCTCATTTGCCACAGACGTGGTCTGGCTACACTGACATTAGTGGGAAACATCCTGGCCCTATATGGAGGGGAGTATCAGGCATTAAAGTAATAGCAGAATAAGGTGGCGTGGCCTAAAGAGCAGTGTCAGAATTAGACCTACTGAAGGAGGAAAACAGTTGCTTCAGCCTACAGAATGAAGCAAGGAGTTTGTCATGTTAGTTAATGCATTCTGCAAGGCTCTTCTGTAGTATAAGACATAGCCCTATTCTTCAAGCACATCTTGTAAAAGTTATTTTGTATTGAAGCATAAGGATGTAGCAATCAAACGGAATTTGGAAGGTTTTTTTTGCTTTGGGCTGTAACAAGCTTTCAAGGCTGCTTGTTGATTGAACAGGCTGCTGCTATGAGGGGAGGAATTCAGGAATTGAACCCCACCTAGCTTGAGTCACTTGCTGTAGGCATTTGGAAAGTCACCCTAGCCTCTCTCTAGAGTTAGTACAGACAGACACACCATCACAGATAAGCCATCTGAGGAGCACCAGCCTCTGGGGCTGCTTCTCACCCAGCATACTACAGACCCAGCCTGGGTGAGCAGCCTGGGCACAGCCTGCTCCACGGCCATGTTGCAGAAGGACTACGTTAATAAACAGGATTGCTCAGAGCACCTGCACAGGCAGTATAGAGTCAAACAGAATGATGAGTGTCAGTTTCTACACTGCCTTATTTCCTGTCTCTTTGGTCCATAGCATATTTATGAATAAAAAGCTTTGTGTGAATAAACACTGGTTTGTGGTTGATTACTGTGCTCAAAAGATCTTTACTCATGTGCATCACATTTCTCTCGAGAATGTTTTAGAACATGTTCTAAAAACTGTAAGTATTGGTCTTAATCATTAACAGTTTTTAAATATTTTAGTCTAGTAACACAATATCTCTTCTTATATATGTGTGTGTCATTAAGATCACTGAACCATGATGAATAATTTGTAATTGCTAGGTATCTGGAACTATCAATCTCTTCTTATTTTTTAATTAACAATTGCAATAAAAAGAGTTTCAAAAGTACACAATAATGCTTGAAAGTACTAATGATGAAGATAGTGATTTAGAAATCAACCTATCTAGAACAGGCTTAGAAATAAGCCAAATGCATGCCTGAAGACAGGCATTCTCAATTACATGTGTGGCCTCACATCATCCCTGTCCACCTCCCACACTGTACATCTCTGCTGCAGTTGTAAATAACCACTTTTTACCTTCAGAACTGTTCACTAGCCTTTTCTCTGTCTTTCTGCCAAGATCAGCTCTGAAAGCTGGAAAGCCAATTAGAGATGCAACTTCCCTGTCACAGCTGACTGCCACATTCATTCACTGGAGAGGGACTTTTCACAAGGGTGCGCAGTGACAGGACAAGGGGAAAAGGGTTTAAGTTGCAAATGGGCACATTTAGATTGTGTATTAGGAAGGAATTCTTTACTGTGAGGGTGGTGAGGCACTGGAACAGGTTGTCCAGGTTGGGGGTATCTCTGGAAGTGTTCCAGGCCAGATTGGATGGGGCTTTGAGCAACCTGGTCTAGTGGGATGTGTCTCTGTCTATGGCAGAGGGGCTGGAATGAGATGATTTTTAAGGTCCCTTCCAACCCAAACCATTCCATAATTCTATGATTACCAGTTTGACACTGAATTCACAACCTGTATTTCTTCTACTTCCTGCCTTTCCCAGCACCTCTTCCACCTCCTCACTTTGACTTCACCTTCTCACTAACAAATCCAGAGCCCCATTGCAGGGTTATTAGTGTCTGCCTGCCTTTGTTTTGTCAGAAATACATGATTTTTAAATGAAAAGGTGATAATTTCTCAACAAGCCATTCCTACGCAGTCGGGAGGAAGCAAAGGAGGAGCATGGCATCTGTGTTCTACTCTAGATTTAGCCGGGGACTTAATTAGCAAATAAATTTGTCAGACTTTCTGGTTTTTACATGTCTTTAAAAGAAATGACTGTGGTGATATGATTGACAAGGACTGCTTAGAGAATGATGACTCCCTACGTAATTATGTTCAGTTTGCCAGCTGTGGCAACTATTTGAAAGGCTGCACTTCTGGCCAGAGATTATTAGCTTATATATACCAGGTTACATACTTTCATACAATCTATCGCTTAATGCTTTATCTCCCTTGAGGGCATTAGAGATATTAGGGAAAAACCTGGATTCACGTTGAAGGATGATTTGCTTTAGGAAGAAAGATGTTTTTACAGTGAATACGCATTCCATGCATCGTGTAAACATGCAGCCAAGATTCTGGAAAGTTACAACTAAATCTGGGTACATTTTTAGAAATCTCAATCTAAAGGATTTATTTTTCCAATGCAAGAGAACAGAAGATGAAGTACTTTAAAAAGAGCCAACTTGCACACCAGAACCATTGCTTACCACACACTAACATTTGTGTTTGTATCTGTGACTCTGATTTACTTCCCACTGAAAGAAAAAATAAAATGGTTGGAAAAACTGAAGACAGGTGCTAGTAAGGGCACTAACCATATTATCACATTAGTTTCCTGGACAGCTGAAATAATAGCAGCCTGGTTTAGTGCCCTGGACCGGTTTCTACTGGGTGACTGCACTTCACAGTAAAGCCTGCAATACATCTGTCATCAAAATCAGCAGCATCTTAAATGTGACACTGAGTAACTACGGCAGGTGCTGAGAAAATCTTCACATCTGCCCAGGCTTGGGTTTGCTTCTTGGAGAACTGGGAAGATGATGGTTTGAGTAACAGAATATTTCCACCATTAACAAACTGAACTAAGTTTTACAAGGTCTGAATTAAACTTTCAGCTCAGCCTGTGTAAAACAGGAGCAATAATGTTTTGGTGATTTGCTGATCCTTTTTATTTTCAGTATTTGGATCATAAATTCTCTGTGTAGACACTCCCTTTTCTGAGTGCAGTGATGTGAGGTTATAACTGTCTTTGGAGAGAGGGGCTCCAGGTACTGATACAAAGATGGTTTGAAAGTAGTATGCACTGGAAAAACTGGTTTTAGAAAAGAGATACTAGGTTTTAAACATGATCCCTGTCGCACAGTCCAAACTCCAACAGCAGGATGCATTTTGAAAATTAATTCCGTCAGGAAGTCAGCAACAGTGCAAGCAGAGCAAGAAAAGGCAGTTGTAAACAGCAGAGAAATCAGAAACTGATGGAATGAACATTATACAAAGGACTCAGCAGGAGGGGATGCAAATGACCGGTATCAAACAGAATCAAGTATGGTTTAGGAGAAGAAGAAAGGAAGAAGCACTGAGAACAAACAGTGCGGCATTCAGAACAGGTTGGGCAAAAGTGCAGTTCGAATGGGGAGATGGAGAAAGCTCTGCTGATTCCTAAATGACAGATGAAGATGCTAAGATAAATGAAAGATTAGAGGGTAAATTAAGTATCAAAGAGCTATAGACAGAAGCAGGTCTGGAGTAGCACGCAGCAAAAGAAAAACTAAGTTAACGGGGGAAATCATTGGGAGAGCACTGAAGAACAAGCGAAGATTTTAAGTGATGATCACAGGAAAGAAAGAAGAGAGAATGGAACTGAGGAGACAGGAAGCTGAAAGTGGGAATGAGAGAGATGACTGGGGCTTGAAACTGCAGAAACAGTGTAAGGATTAAAGAGGGGTCATATAGATAGCCATTGCTTCTTCATTCAGAGGTATCTCATATTTTGGGGTTTTTTTATTTCCTTGTCTTCTTACTCATGCAGCACTTTTTGTATTTACGCCACAGTTGCATTACATGTTTTTAATATTTGTTATTTCAAGCAGCTTGCAATATGACCTTAGGGGAGATTTAAGGTTTTATAGCAACCTTTTACCTACCCACCACCTCTTCTCAGGAAATTTCCAGTTCATTCCTGCCATGACTGAAATGCTGCATGATAGCATCTTTGAAAAGCCTTCAGAAACAGCACAGGGCCAAAAGCATCTTATTGCTTCTCAGTTAGCATTCTCTCAAAGTCAGTTTAATCCCACATATTTAGAGCTGCAAGCAAGCAATTTCAGAAAATTAAACTGGAATTTCCCTGTGTGTTTATGACATGGCAGAAACGATAGATTTTTATTTGTAGTTAAATATTATCCTGCAGTGTTTACCAATTAAACATTCAAGGCACACAGGGAAAGTGATTGTGGGCTTGACTGAAAGCCAGATGAAGGGAGAAAACATCATCGATTCAGCTGTGGTTTAGAATTGATAAAACTAGCTCACAGAATGATTTGTGAATAAATGTGTGCATTTCACCAATACACTGGAAATGGGAATGCTTGCTTTTAAGGGCTGGAACATTTATGAGACTTTTAACTCCTAAACAGTTTATAAATAGAGCTCTGTGTAGTTTTCAACAGAAGGATATACTGTAAATGTGTTGCTGGAGGCTACCATTCCGACAGACTGCACATAATCCAGGCAATGGAATACGCCATGCATGGTGGATGTCACATGAATAGGACTACTCTGGCAATAACACATGCACTGTCCCTTAAAGCTGAGCTCCATTAATTATTATAAAGGTAGAAGTGAGGCTTGCTAACAGAAGTAAGCCTGAAGTTAATGCTACTCACAACATGTAATTTGACCAGAAATACTACCTACAAGGAGAAAACTATGGTCTCTTTCCCATCAAAAAGTTTCCCATTCACATTTTGAAAAAAAAAAAAAAACCAGGGAAAAAAAATTATTGTGTTTTTAGCTTGATATTATTCATGAATGAGAAAGAAAAACAATAGGAAAACTATGGAATGGTTAAGGCTGGAAAAGACCTTTGGGATCATCAAGTCCAGCCATCAACCTAATGCCACCACAGTGTTCAACATTAAACCATGCCCTCCAGTGCCCTACCCACATGTTTTTTGAACACTTCCAGGGATGGTGACTCTAAAGCTTCCCTGGCTAGCCCGTTCCAATGTCTTGCAATGCTTTCAGTGAAGAAATTTTTTCTAATATCAGATCTAAACCACCCCTGGTGCAACTCAAAACCATTTTCTCTGATCCTGTCACTTGCTACTTGGGAGAAGAGACCAACCCCCACCTGCCTACGACCTCATTTTACGTAGTTGAAGAGAGCGATAAGGTCTCCCCTGAGCCTCTTTTTCTCCTGGCTAAAAAACCCCAACTCCCTCAGATGCTCATCATAAGACTTGTGCTTCAGACCCTTCACCAGCTCTGTTTCCCTTCTCTGGACTCACTTCAGCACCCCAAATAAATCTAATTGAAAGTAAAGCCAATTTGTTGCCAAGCGGCCAGTAGTCTAAACAGTCCTATATGCATAGTAATAATGGGCTTGCTGTCTTGTCCAGAAATCAAAGAAATTTTTCAGAGTCCCTTGGGTTTACCCAGCAAAACCACAATCATGTGGTCTCATAACTGGAAGGGATCCAACAGTAGAAATGCTGACAAGAACATATTTCCAGGGAAGCAGAATACTTAAAGGGTAAGGTGCTCACTAGTGTTTCCTCTGACCATCTTGGCTGCCTCCTGCAGCTCTGTTGCAGCCCCTCCCATGTGATCCCATGGGACTTGTTTCCACACCCCTAGGAAGCACTACAGCAAGTAACGTGCCTTCAGATCAGAGGGACCTCGACATCAGTACTCAAGCCTGGTTTATGACAGGATAAGCTGTTATCTCTTAGGGCCGAGTCTTTTAATCCATCTACACAGTTTTAATGCAGGACAGTGTGTGGGGAAGCAGAGCTGGCTGCTGCTTCTACACTCCTGCAGTGCTGCAGCCCACAAAGCTCCACGCTAAGTCTGGCTGCACCCAGCTGCCGATAACACAAAGGATAACTGGTCCCATCCACCAGGAGAGCCCTGGGCTCCTTGTGTCAGTGGCTCTTAGTGCCACAGAGAAACCATGTCAGAGTGCAATAAAATCAGTGGAAAAGTTTTCTGAAAGAATGGAGTCAGGCAACTGCATAATTTGTTCCGAGAAGTCTGCGTGACATATTGGTTAAGGTTAAGTTTTACAGCTTTGCTTGACATACCCAAAAGTGGCTGTCACACAGAAAATGTATCTTGCCTTTTCCTGAGCCATTTTCATTGCAAAATCTGTTATTCAGCATTCGTTGGTCGAAAAACGAATTCATACACTTTCTCATTAGCTCCTACACACTTCCTAAGAAAAGAGTAAAAGTTAAAGGCTGGCAGTTCAGTATTGTTTATTGTTACATGGGCCTCTGTCAGTCTGAGTATGTGATGAAGAGAAATACAATAGTGCACAATTTAAAACAGGAATCAGGAAGAAAATATAATCCAAGAGTTTTATTTCAGCATTCTCAAATATCTTTTTGAATCCATGTCTTTTGGCACTGGCAAGACACCAACTTGAGTTCTTTTGGCGCAATGAAACACAGTATCATTGATTATGACAGATGTAGCCCTTGAAAACAGGGCAAAATAGAAAAAAGGTCAGGAAGTAGTGAGCACTCAGAGCACAGCAGCTTGAATTCATCAGAGTACAAAAACAAGGCCACCATATCACTGCCTAGATCAGAAGAGAAACCTAACCACGATTTCTAGTACCCTGCAGGTACAACAATACATTCTTTTCTTCTTACAGCTTAACCCCTGCATAGTAGCAATCCCAAAACACTGAAAGCATAGGAGCCAGACCAAATTAAATTACCCACCATTTGCTTTAGGTCATAAAAGCAACCTTTCTATCACGTTTTAATTGAAAAATTAAAATGTTTCCACACCAGAAATTCGGATGACATTACCTATTCACTGACATTTTTAATTTTGCATGTCGTGCTAGTAAAGTTGGGATTGGGCAATGACAGGAAACAAAATAGCTACTGGCTTTTTTTCAGGATTCATGCACTCACAAAACTAAGACCCTGAACTGATAAACTTTAAAATAAAGAAAGTACAATTGCATGTTATTCCATAAGATACTTGAAGTCCTTACATTACAGAACCATATATGAATAGCCTTCCTTTATGTGGCTGAACAATCTTTGTCTATTGAAGCAACTGGCATCTTCAGTGCCTATGCGTTGACATAACTCTCATTGAGGGAGTTTTTTGCTTCCAATTTTGTCCAGACAGAGGAAATTAATGACAATTTGAATTTTGCATAAGAAATCCTTTTGCTCTGTCTCTTTTTCCATGTCTGCATTTCTTTCAACATTCTCAGCCCAAAAGTCAAAATAGATACAGTACTCAAAAGTTCTGCCTTTGAAAATTATCCTCAGGTGTTACCAGTAGCTGCAGGTTCTATTGGAAATCCCCTTAAAAATTTGAAGATCTTCCCTCTCAAGATTTTCACCTCTCACCTCTTTGAAGAAAACCTTCCAGAATTCTGATGCTGGGAAGAAAAAAAACACCTACATTTGAATTTTGCATATGGAAAGTATTCCTATCTGATTACTTTTCTGATTTTCTTGTATTCTAGGTTAATGTTGCTGGCAATAATAGTCATTTTATAAGTGTTGCAGCCAAAACCTCTAAGCAAACTACTGGTTATCTTTTGAACAACTGCTCACTCATTGACAATATCTTCACATGCCATTTTGTGTTCATCAGAAGTTCTTTCAGTTTAAAATTAACAGAGTAAAGACAAAAACTTAAAAGAGAAACCTAAACCAACCTTAAATAACTGGAGAACATATTAAAGACTGTGTAAGGAATTGCTCAGATAATATAAGGCAAATAATAATATAAGGCAAGTAATAAGGAACCATTATGGAAAATTTGTGTAGAATACCATACACATTATTCACAAGAGGAATTTAGAGCTACCTGTTGAATTTGTATTTTTTAAAATGTCATAGCTGAAACAGTTTTCATCCTCATGGGTGTACAAACTAATAGAGAAAGAAAGTACTGTTTTCATCACTTTTTGGGTGGAATAATCATTAGCAACTGAAGAATTAAAACACCGATCTCCTGACTCCTAACCTACTGCTCTAGTTTCTCTCAAAGCATCAGCTGAGCCACTTTAGTAAAGACTGAGCTGGTACCAGTGAGGACTAACTTCTGCAATCAGTATATGTTAGCTGGCAATCTTCTGGGTTGCAAGGAAGGACACATAAGTTTTCTGATATTTTCAACAGGCTGTTTCAGGCCAAAAAATGTATGTCAATTCCAAAAGACACTTAGCTGTAATTACTGCCAATTATTCCTTTATTGAGTTGTGGTGAAGTTTTGGTAGCAATTGCAATACATTAGATACGAAAGATTGCAATACATTATTATTGTATTACCTTGTCAATAGGGTCAGCATTTTTACACAGGTTTTGGAGGATTAACTACTAGACTTTTTTCTGTTTCTCCAAATTTGTTTTATCCATTTTAGCTCTAATTGTGAAAGTACTTAGGTGAGCTGTAGATCAATCACTATGGATTATATTCTTGACTCTACATTTTGATTTACATTGCATTTAAAAATCATACAAATTTATAATTAGATGTTACGTGACAACTTCTTAGAGGAACTGACTGAAAAACCACAGTCTTTCACAAAGTCCTTTCAACTTTTTTCTGTGATGTTATTTAATGAACTCAAAGATGGTCTGACAGCCAATAAAATGAGATCATGGCCAGCTGGGCTGATCAGTATTATCTTACTGTATTGTTTTTTCCCTTGGAAAACTCATCTCTCTTTCCTAAGCACATGCTGTTTCTTATTTACAATAGAAAATGGAGAAGTTTGTGCAAAAGTTTCTGCTAAGGAGAAAACTTTAAAAAAAGTAATCATGGCTCTCATCCCCACATGGCAATTCCTATTTCATGTTGAGAGCATCTCTAAATAGAAGGAAATTCATTCAATCTGTTCAAAGCACTCCAAGAATGTGGAATTCACCTGAACTGTCCATAGGCAGCAGATAGAAGCAGAACACATTTTATCTTCTCTGGTTTAAACTGCAGATATGATGAACTGCATCTTAAAACTGGCTCTCTGCTGGTTCTGAATACAGTGAAGACAACCAGATCAAATACAGGCTTCTGGATTGTAGACATCTGAGTTAGAGGAGATGAGCTTCATGCACAGGGCTCGCAGGAGAACCCAATGTGCAACAGCTGTTTTGCACTGGCACCTTGGCCTGTTTAGACAGGCACCTTTCTTTAATCTGGAAATCCCTTTGTGGAAGAGAGCATTTTACGATTTGGAATTTGTATTGCACTTGCAATCAAAAGGTTCAGTCATGACAGCATAATGGTAATACCTCGTCTCATAATGAGAAAGCTGAACTCACCAATAAAGTAATACCCCTTGTAGAGTTCTGAAGGGTTGAGTTTATGACATAATTGTAGCTAGTATGAGTATTGGCATGTATTCAAGCATTTTGTTCATTTTCCTTGGTTTTATATTTTGAATGCTGTTACATACAATTCTGCCTGGAAAGTCAAATGACCAAGTAACAAAGAGTATTGGTCTAACCTTGTCGGCAGTGCACCAGACAAATAATGACATTCTGGCTCCCTTGAAGTCAGCATGAAGTCTGTCTTTTGCTTCAGTGGCAACAGAATTTCATGCAAGAAGCCCTGAATCCAGTATATAATACAGATATGAGAATAAAATTCACTCCATAATTTATCAGCATTTCTCAGAGAGTGCATACTGAGGCATCATCACTCAAAAGAGAACTGGAAAAAGTAACTAAAAGGAAAAACGTTATGAGAAATAATATTGTAAACCATGCATATGAAGTACATATTACTGATGTCTAGTTAAGGTAAAGCATCTTTTCTTTTGTGGGTTTTTTTTTTTTTTTTACGCTGCCTCTCTTTTGCTATCTGTTCTACTGCCTCCATGCTGTCTGGATGAATTAATTACTCTAATTTTAATCAATTTACCATCCATTCTTCTCTGTGCAGGGATTACCTGCCTTCATAAAAACACTTTGATCAGAAAGAACATCATTTTCTTCATGTTATGAGAGGCTAGGATTATAAATTATCATCCCATGTATATTTTTCCCTAATATAAAGAGTTTTACAAGGTATAAAAGAAATTCTTTCACCCTGATCAGGTTGTTTTCGGTTTGCTATAATATTTACATTATTTCAACTGTAGCTGCTGATGTTGGTCAAAAGAAAGGAGAATGGTGTCCACTGGATACAGTGTGCTGTGATTAAAAAAAAGGGGATTTACCTGTTCAGTGTGGTTTTTGATATCTAGGAGTAACCTCTTCCTGAAGTCACCTGCATACCATGGGAACATTTAATCACTAGACAAGATGCTGTAACTTGAAGGGATTGGGGAAACCTGCGCATTATTGGTTTTGTGACAGTAATTATTAGGAAATAGAGACAAAGCAGAAGGAAAACAGAAAAAAAAACAACCAACCAACCAAAACCAGCTTAATGTAACAGGAAAATGATTCTGTTGTATTGCTGGTGGAAACGAGGGCTATCCTAAAGTCCCAACCATGTCACACACAGCCACCCCCAGCACTGGTTTTCTGACCTCACCTGAGCTTGCCATCATTCTGCTTTGTGTGAAGGGAAATGAGGCAACAGAAACCAATTTCTTCTGTTACGTTCTTTTTGATTGTGAACCACAGGTCCTGTCCTGTACTCTGTAAGTCACCACTTGGGAGTGGTTTAGGTATTCTAACAAGCTGATGCAGCCATCAGATGTAATTTCTATAGCTTAGGTCATAAAGGAAGACTAGTACTGGCAAGCCCTATCAGTGCCTGAGAAGGTGCCTCCAGACAATGTGACACAATGATAGAAGGTGGACAAGCCAGGCAAGTCCTTTGGTTGCTATCCAAGATCATGATCATCTGATATGGTACTGGGAATCACCTGATGAGCTGCTCATGGGATCAGATGATGACTGGGGACAAAGAGTGAATAGGGAAGATCATCTGATAGGAGTTACAAAAAGAGTCCTCAAAGGCTATTTTCAAACACCAAGAGGGACTTCTTATAGGATATAATTGTTCTGAGAGATGACATGTATGTTAAGGAAAACCTTGATCAAGTTTTGCTGCATCATGTGGTGAGTTCACAGGCAAGACTGTGGTTGGGATGGAAAAGTAATGTTCACCTAGCCTTTCCTTGTATTTGGTTTGGGGCTGAGGAAATACTCATTGGGATTCTGGGGAATTCTGTCAAATGGTCAAACATCTATAGAGAAACACAGAAAGAAACTCTATCAGGTCTGTGGCATTTTGGCAGTCAGGAAAAAACCCCAACCCCAAACCTCCCATTATGTGCAGGTTAGAGGTATGACCTCAGCTAAGTGAAGAGGATACTGCTAGGAAGGCCGGGTCTGTCAGTGGTTTCTGTGGCTACTTCTCAATGTTATCAAAAGAATTTGCTCGTTTCTGTCAAGATTGAAACCTGATTAGTGAGTGTTTTAACACAAGCAAGGTGTCCCCGAAGATGTGCAGGATGACCAGGATCCTGAGATGACTGGACTTGAGGTCTCACCTCTGTGGTAAATAACCTCTGCACAAAGGGAACGGACTGGACTCTATTTGGACCAAAGGAAATCCCAAGGGTTCACACACAGCACTCTGGCTGAAATCCAGCAGAGGGTTCTCAAAAAGCAGGGAGTATAATAGCTGCTATAATTTATTGTAGCACTTACTTAAGTAATTAACTCTTATCTGAGTTTGCTAACTTCCTGAAATTGTTCTCTTGTTCTGTGAGAAGTCTTACATCCTATGATATAATTTGACTCTCCAGGGTCTTTCTTTGCAGAATTAAAAAAAAAAAAAAAGAAAAAAGAAAAGAGTCTTTATTAATCTTGTAATCTACCTGAGTAAATTTCCTGTTTAACTCAATATACTTGTTTTTAAAGTTAGAGATTTTTCTCATAATTTCCAGTATGATGTAGCCTCCACACTGCCTAAATTTAATTTGAAACTGACAGTTTTCTATCTTTTTTTTAAGCCTCTAAAGTTATGCCCCAGCAAGCCTACATATTAGATTGAAAGCATCCAAGAGAGGGGATATAAATTGTATTTGTTTTAGTAAACAGTAACATGCCCAGGCACAAAAGTAGAAATAAGAATTAAAGAAGTAAATTCATTACAATAATCAGTTCTAGTTTTCTTAGCAGTATGAAACTGTTGTTCACCTCTGGAAAACATGAATTTCATCTCATAAGATAATGCTGTTTTGCAAAGTGGTGAACTTCATATTTGGTCATAATTGTGATACCACATTGTTACCTCAAAGAATTTCTAAAACAACTACTAACTTACAAGACCTTTTCCCATCCCACCCTACCAATATTTTTCTAAATCAAGTATTATCTTCCCTCTCCTATCCCGCAAAATTTACCATGACTTCTGTCAATGATAAGCAAATACTTAAGGACTAGAGCCGTGTTCAAAAAAGAAAATTCCTAGGGAAAAACTGATCCAGATGCACAGTGAAGATGATGAAGGCACTTTCAGGGGTTTGCATCAAGTTCTATCCCTCTTCTGTTTGCAGCCCCTGCTTTTCCCATTTTGGTACTATCTTCTAGCAGGCACTTCAGCATGGGGTTACATGTTTGCATGTGTTATTCTGCTTATTTAACTGTGTTGCACTAATGTTTAACAATACTTTGAATATACAGAACCAGGCATGGAGAGAGAACCTGTGTGTATGTATATTTTAAATATTGTTTCATTTCAAGGTTTCAATTAGCATTGTGAGATGGCCACATTATTCCTGAGTAATAAAGCTGTGAGATATACAAGTATTCCTAAACAAGGGCTAACACAACCTTTGTGAACTCCTGTCTTAAATGTGTCATCACTTTAGAAACTTTTTAGTCATTCAGGAAAAAAGTCTACTATTGTTAAGCAACCCTAGGAAACCCTAGGCTGGACTCAGAAGGACCTGAAGTTAATGAATTTCTGAACAGGCCATAAACATGAGGAAAAACATCTTTTTCTTAAAGGATATTTCTTAGCTGTGTGTGAGAAGAAGTTTGGGTTAACTTTCATTCCTGAGATGAACTTTAGATTGTGGCAGCTGTAAGTGAAGTATTTTCAGAACGATGAACAGAGGTGGATGTAGTCAGAGAGGATGAACTGGGAAGCTGTGGTTGAAAATGCTATTACACTCTGCTTAAAAAAACCCTTGAGACTTGAAACACTTGGTATTTCAGCCTGCTGTGGTCCTGTGTGAAGAACAGAGGTTATGCAGCCTAAAACACACATCTAGTGCAGGTTATTGCATCCTGTGCAAGGCCTTTGTCCCAGCTATTTGCCAGTGCAAGATCGTTCCCATCAGCTGGTGTCTTTTATCTAATCTGTCCAATCTACCTGTAGAGGGTATGGTCTCTGCCCTTGATTTTCAGCACAAAGCTTTTCAAACACCAGTGCCTCAACCTTTTTTCTCCCACTTTTTCAGTTTCTACTAGTTTCAAAATATGCACGTATTCTTACACTGAATAAACTCTTTCCAAATAGTCTGTGCTAATCTTAACAGCATGATGTCATCCAAACTCCACAGCATTTGTGAAACATGTTTTAATATTCCAGATCTTTTGATCTTGTCTCATAAATCAATCCCTTCATCTCTTTAATTATTTTAATTGCTCTTTTTAAAATTCCCTTCAGTGTAATTTTCTAACAGGAAGATTCCCAAAAATAACCCAGGCATGACCTAGTTAAGTAGTATGCACAGAGTAGTCATGCCAAAGAAGTGGAAGAGAATTCTGTTAGTTCCTTCCTCAGCGATGGGATTCTTCACACAGAGGCTTAAATTCCGTGGGCTTTGTTATTATCCTTTTCTATAAAACTATATATAATTTACTGTTTGCTTTCAGTCCTACATGTTGATATTGCAAGTTTCTTCCTCTTGTTGATGTTTTCCTACAGCTCTACCAAAGTTTCCAAGATGAACCTCTTCTTTTCCACCCTTTATTGAATTTGTTCATGCTGTTTTGCCAGTTCCACCTAACCCAATGAGCAGCTGCAAAAGCCATTTATGGCTAATAACTGTCCTTTAAGTCAAAGTTTAAGAAAGAAAGACTTCATACTATTTTTTGTAATAATTCATTAGCCTTTTCAGCTCTTCAGCCCACCACAAAACCATAAAATTCTCATCCATATAAAAATGACACAGTAAGACCACTGTTCTTTTTTCCACAGCAAATTTAATTAAAAAGATGATGTTTCAACTTTCTCTAAGTGCCAGTCTGAAATGGTCAGCCTTAAATTGCAAAATTAATTCCAGGAAAAGATTCAGATGATATATTGATGTTCTTTTTTTATTCCCCCGTAAACCCAGGAAAGCTGTTCGTGTGTATGTAAGGGCATAATTTAGCAAGGCACTTGGCACATATGAACAACTACATTTGAAGGTACTTAGGTGGCAGCATCGCTATTACCTTCTTCCAATTATTCCACAGTGGAAAGACAATGTAATAGGCTGAACGGAACACAAGGCGCTGCTCCTACTGAAGAGAGTCAGAATCAATCCAGTAAGCTCCTTTATGGAATGAGGTAACTGAAACCACTGCAGCAGCCACAAGCAAAGGTGCGAGATGTAAGAGATTGTAAAGTGCAGGGATTTTACTGGCTGTCTCGTGGCAGCCGCATATCTGAAAAAAAACCAGTAGAGAGATTGAAGTCAGCAGCAAGGAATCATTGATTTTGGTTAAAAAAAAAAAAAAAAAAGAGAAGGCACTAAGAAAAATCAGAATTCCTGATGGAATGGTAACGAGGATACACAAGCCACCCACCGAGAACTATGTAATCCCCTATAACATCCAGGATTGGATCAAAGACATTGAATGGGAATCTGCAAAACTGTATATTTTAGCTAATTAATCAAAAAAACCCGCAGCCTCTAATGCATGAGTTGTGTCAAATGAAGACCATCTGAAGAAAGTGTAGTTACTACAGACCTGCAGATGTCTGTGCGTCTTCTGATGCACATTTCCAGTGAATGTTTTTGCTTTGCTCAGGGTGCCTGTGTGGAACTATAACTGTTCAAAACAAGGATACTGTAAGTTGGCCCTGAAAAAAACCTTATTGAAAGTTATAGAAATAATCACGGTAGCACATTAGATTACACACTAACAATTACTTGTAAATCTCTTCATTTAATTGAGGAATCATGTGAAACCACTGATGCCATGGCATTGTGCAAATCCACTCTCATTCATGCAATAAAATGAAAGGAATTTGCCAGCTGGCAAAGCTCCTAGTAACTGACAGAGTCAAACATCTTCCCCTGTACTCGGCACTGGTGAGGCCACACCTGCAGTCCTGTGTCCAGTTCTGGGCCCCTCAGTTCAGGAAGGACATTGAGGGGCTGGAGCGTGTCCAGAGAAGGACAACGGAGCTGTGGAAGGGTCTGGAAGACAGGTCTGATGAGGAGCAGCGAAGGAAGCTGGGGTTGTTTAGCCTGGAGAAAAGGAGACAGAGGTGACCTTACGCTCTCTACAATTCACTGAAAGGAGATTATGGGCAGGTGGGGTTCGGTCTCTTCTGCCAGGCAGCCTGTGACAGCACGAGAGGACACAGTCTTAAGTTGCACTTGGTGAGATTTTGGTTGGACATTAGGAGGAATTTCTTCACAGAAAGGTTAATTAGATACTGGAATGGGCTGCCCAGAGGGGTGGTGGAGTTACCATCCCTGGACGTTTTAAAGGAAAGACTGAATGTGGCACTTAGTGCCACGGTCCAATTGACAGGGTGGTGTTTTCGGTCACAGGTTGGACTCCATGATCTCAGAGGTCTTTACCAACCTAATTGATTCTGTGATATTGTGATTCTGTGATCAGTCTTATAGGTAACTACTTCTGGATACTATTTTTCTGGGTTTGTAACTAACTGCATGTGATTAACGTAATTTGTGGCTTCAGCTCGCTGTTTTCTAGTTATCCGTTATGAATAAAAAAGACTTCAAACAAAAGGCTTTAAATACTCCCTGGTGGTGGTCCCTCTGCAGGGAGGGACAGCGGGCCTCCTCCGTGCCCACGGCGGGCAGCAGGTGACACGCAGCAGTCCCACCGCTGCTGCCGCTGGGACCGCTCCGTGGCCGCAGCGCCAGGACACCATTACGGGATTTCAGGGGGTGGGTGAGGATCAGCCGCACTCCGCGGTGCTCTCCGGACACGCCGAGCGGCCCAGCCCGGGGTCTCTGGGCCCGCCGCTTCTCCCGGCCCGCCCCGGCCCC
>VZRV01005260.1:18548-236313 GCA_013398115.1 Falcunculus frontatus | reverse complement strand
CCTCTGCCCCCGGGCAGGCGGGCGGCCCGCTGCGGCCTCCTGCCCCGACCCCGCCGCGCCGGAGGCTGCCCGGCCCGGGGGGAGCCCGCTGGGCCGGGGAGGGGGACACGTGCGGGTTCCCCTGGCCCGGGCGATCGCGGCGGCTCCGGGCGGCCCCAGGGCGCGCTTTCCCCGTGGGGGCAGGGGGAGCGGGCGGGAGGTGCCGAACTGCAGGGCCGGGGGAAGGGAAGGGGAGCCTGGCTGTTGGCGAGCGGCCGGGCCCGGGCATCCCCGAGGCCGCCCCGGCGCTGCGGCTGTGCCGCCCCTGCGCCGGGCTTGGGGCGGGTGCGACGGACCGGGCTGGCGGCTGCCGCCAAGCGAGGGGCGGGAGTGCGGTGTCACTGCGGTGCTGCTGGAACCTGGTGGAGGACGCGATTAGCGCTGGAGCCGCCGGCTGTGGCGGGGCCTGACCCCGCGGGACATCTGTACGGGGCACGTTTGGGCCGCGGCGACAACCACGTTTCCCAGCGGCCGAGCTGGGTGGAAGGGTTTGATGGGGGAAGGGGGGAGCTGCCGTGGGCGCCAAAGCGCCTCGCTGAGTGCTGAGCCAGGCCGCGGGCTCTGTTTGGCCTTCCCGCTCCCGGCACTCGCCCCTGGGGCCCGGGGCCGGCCTGGCCTCCTCTGTCGAACCCCTTTCTCCTTCCCGGTTCGGTGTGAAGGCAGTTTCCTGCATCTTCAGACAAAATCTGTTTAAAGCTTGGTTTGAGAAAGAGGTTCCTGACCACAGGGGCTTTGCTGCGAGCCGTGCCCTTTGAGGCATTGCTGCATGTACACTTCGGAGGGCCAGCGAGGGGAAGGTGTTACTGCAGTTGTTCCCAAAGAGTGTGCTTTAGGATAGTGTACTCTGGTTTTCACAGTGAAAAGCTTTCAGTTTCCCCTTTACACTGATTTTTTTTCAGGGTGGGTGAGCCACTAATGGTGGCCTAATGGCAAATGGGATAGTCCTGCTGTTTTCCTTGTGCTTGACTAATCTAGTATGAGCAGAATTGGTAAACTAGATTAGTGTAAAAACTAGTTTCATAGAAACCCACCAACTTCCACAATGACCTCTTTGCCTCTGTGGTTCCTGGAACTGTCATGGGTTCAGGAGTTTTATCAATGACTGGCTTCTGCAGAAGGGTCAAAATTGCCAGGGAGAAAGTAAGTGTATTGAAAATAAGCCGTAGGTATGTTAGCTCCTCTGTGATATAAAAAGCAATGCCGTTAATTAGAGAATGTGGTAATGTTCTTGACTATTGCTCTGCTTCCCTTTACATTTGGGGAAGGTCTTTCTCTGACCGAGATGGATCTGTCTAGATGGGGGTGGGGTGATGGACCCAACTGTAGAAGTGTTGTTGTGTAGATCAAAGGAGGGAAGAAGCATTTTTCCCTTCTTATATTTGTCTCAGCACAATAGGCATCTTCAGTGAGACAGGAAGAACTTTCTTCCAGCCGTGACAGCACAGTAGTTGGTTTGTACTTTTTATGTGGAGTCTTTCCTCTCGTCTAGTGTTTAGGGTCCGAAGCACAAAGAGTTATCTAAATAGGAAAAATTGGTGAATGTGCATGTGTAGTTTGTGTCACAGGAGTTAAACCTCAAAGCTTAATCATAGATTGTCAGCTAATTGAGTTTTTTCTCCAGTTTAGGTGTATGGTTAGACTTTTGAATGGTCTAGAATGCCATGAAATGATGTGTGGTTTTGGACCCTCAGGTCTTGTGAGGATAACATGTTACTTCTAGGTCTCAGCTAAAGCTGTTGCATCTCTGTTTGCATTCTGGAGAAGGGAGAATCTGTAAACTTGGTAAATGCACACTCCTTGTTCCTCAAAACATTAACTGTGTCCTTGTTTTTTGACAAATGTGTATTTTTGGGTGGGTATTAATATAACTAAAGTTGCTGTCTTATCATGGAGTCATAGAATGGCCTGGGTTGAAAGGGACCTTAAGAGTTATGTACTTCCAACCTCCCTGCCATGGGCGGCTGCACCTTGGGCTGGGCCACGTTGCACTGAACCCCATCCAACCTGGCCTTGAACGCTTTCAGGGATGTGGTATCCACAGCTTCTCTGGGCAGTCTATCCCAATGCTTCACCACCCTCGCAGGAAAGAATTTTTTCCTAACATCTAACTGAACCCTACTCTCTTTCAGTTTGAAGCCATTCTCCCTTGTCTCTCCAGGCCCTTTTGAAAAAATCTCTCTCCAGCTTTCTTTTAAGTTCCTGGAAAGCTGTGATTAGGGCACCTCAAAGCCTTCTCTTTTCCAGACTGAACAATCTCAATTCTCAGCCTTTCCTTGTAGAAGAGATGCTCCATCCCTCTGATCATCTTGGTGGCCTCCTCTGGACTGGCTCCAACAGGTCCATGTCCTTCCTGTGCTGGGGACCCCACAGCTGAAGGCAGCACAGCAGGTGGGGTCTTACCAGAGCAGAGGGGCAGAATCCCCTTCCTCACCCTGCTGCCCACACTGTTCTGGATGCAGCCCGGGACACAGTTGGTTTTCTGGGCTGCAAATGCCTGTTGCTGGCTCATGTCTAACCTCTCACCCACCAGCACCCCCAAGTCCCTCTGGGCAGGGCTGCTCTGATCTGTTCTTCCTCAGCTTTTGTTGACACCAGGAGTTGCCCATACCTGGGCGCAGCCGCTTGCACTTGGTCTCGTTAAACCTCGTGAGATTCCCATGGGCCACTTCTCAAGCTTGTCCAGGTCCCCTTGGATGCCATCCCATCCTTCAGGTGTGGCAACCACACCACTCAGCTTGGTGTCATCTGTGAACTTGCTGAGGGTGCACTTGATCCCTTAATCTATGTCATTAATGAAGATATTAAATGGCACTGGTGGCAGTAAGGACCCCTGAAGGGCACCACTTGTCACTGATGTCCATTAGGACACTGAGCTGTTGACCACCACCCTCTGGATGTGATGGTCAAACTGCTTTCTTAGGCACCAAACAGTCCATCCACTGAGTCCAGCTCTCACCAATTTAGAGACCAGGATGTTATCGGGGACTGTGTCAAAGGCTTTGCAGAAGTCCAGATAAATGATATCTGTACTTTGTAGAAGGGTTGTACAATAGTTTGTTTTGTTGCAATGCATCTTGCAATAACTGTACATGGTGATGGGGGTTTTTTTTTTAAGAATCTGCTTGTCTGAGAGTCATTATACATGGTTGAAATAATCTGTATATGTTTCTAGCTGTTTACTTTTAACATAGCAGCTATCCAAAGGCATTATTGTAATTGTCTACCATCAAGACTGAAGATGATTATAGAGGCTGAGATAGTATTTGAGATGTTAATAGTTCTCTGGGATCAGTTTATTACTTTGTTCTCTGGTGACTTGTCTTTATCCTCAGTCTTCTGAGGTTCTCTGTGAGTAAAGGATGGAGGCTGTGTTTGTTGCCAGCACAGGAAAGATCCACAGGACACAGCTCTGCATGAGGAAGATGGAATTTTGTCATGTGTTAATACTTGTGCAGCTGTTAGCAACTGCTTGTGCTGCAGAATGGTGTGGATTCTGGTGGGTTGTTCTCACTGGCTGACTTACTTGGCATGTTATAAACCCTTTCAATAATAGCCCTGGTTTCTTCAGGCAGTCCAATTGTCTTGGGGTATTTGACTCTGGAGCTTGTCATGTACATTCTTCAGGACTCAGATGTACTCAGCAAAGATCTTGAAAATGATAATTGTTATGTAGCCATTTCTTAGTGTTTGCAGTCATCACTTCTGTAAGGTTGTTGAAAATGCCAGCAATGTCAATAAAAACATGATCTGGGGAATTAGAGAAAACAGGTCCTCTTGTATTGGTTTGAGATGGGGGAACACAGTACTGCCTTGGGAATGGGGTTGCATGAGATGAATGAAGCCATGTACTTCTGCTAAAAGCTGCCAGTTTTTTTCAAACTTTTCAATAAATTTTTCATTTACTACAAAAATCTATATACTAGTCAAAAGAAAAAAGGCCCTTTTGTCTGTCCTTATAACTATCTCCTCTAATTAGGCATCTCATTAGTTTTTTAGAAATAATAATAGTCAGTTAAATATAAGCAGGGATTAATCTTTGATAGCTGGATAGCATAGCCTAACTTTCAGTGATGGTCTTCTCAAGAGCTGATTAAATTAGCAACTGTAGAGCTCAGCCCTTTGAACAGAAGTATTTTGCTTAAGAGTGACCCTGGAGATAAACAGACAGCTTTAGCGGACAAACAGCATAGAGTTCCCTATCCTAAAATACAAGAAGACTACTTTAACATTTATAAATATGGACACAGTTCACTGGTCTTCCTTAATTGGGGCATAGAAAGCTTTAGTTATGTCTTTTTGTTAGTCAGTCGGAAGATACAAATTTTAAACTCCTCAAGTTATTTAGTTTGAGGACTTCATTATGAAAGTATGTAGATATTTGATGCCTTATACCTGTACAGAATTGATTTTAGATTTACTGTATGTTGTAAATCTGCTTGCACGTGGGAGTGTTTCCATCCGTGCATGAATGTGTCAAATAAACTTAGTTTTCTTGGTTGTTGAGTATTGAACTGATTAACGTTCTTCAGCTTTCTCTAAGGGTGGGAGGAGAGATAATATGGAGACTTTGTGGGGTTTGGGTTCTTCTGTTTGCTTCAGAAGATTGCTTTGAAAGGCAAACTAGTTGGAAATCAGTTTGAATTACCTCCGTGTTTGCTGTTTGGGATTATTGCTGGGGGGTTTATATATAGTTCATGGCACAAACAGTGGTGCCCATAATACTCAGGGCCAGGGCATAGATGAGTGACTTGGTGGAGGAGAGCAGTGATTACCTGAGCTGGCATAGTTACTAAAACAAATGCTTAGGAAGCTCTTGGATGAATTACACACTCTGGGAATGCTGGGGTTGGAGTGAGTGCAGGTAGGGCAATGCTTAAATTTTTAAGAAAAATTGTTAGTGAATGTGTATGTGCACATGATCTGGTTTTCCTCAAATTAATGTTTTCATGGAGAGAGAAAGAAGGGAATGACCTTTGAGGGCTGAGCATCTTCTGTCAGTAGCTTTGTTCCTGTCTTTCAGGGTTGGGTCCACTGCTGAATTCTGACACTCCAGGGGGGAAAAATCTTAATTATCAGATGTTCTGAGCTACTCTACTAAATATTCTTTCAGTATTGAATTTTTACTTAGGCTGTCAAATTGTTAAGTATTTGAACTGCATGCAGTTAAAATAATATTTTCATTCTTGTCTTTGTTTGGATTGGAAGGTTTAATGTTCTTCATAGAGCAGTACTACAGTTTTATGTGCTTATTTTTGGCTGTGCTGATCTAAACTTTTGAAGACGGGGAAGAGCTGACAAGGTTTTGAGTTTTGCGGCTTTTTAAAGCCTTGTTGTTGAGTTTCCTTACTTAAAGAACTAATTAAGAAAATGGCTTTCTGAAGGGATAATCTCCTAGGAAGAGGAGTGTTTAAGAGAACTAAATGCTGAGGAGGGGTGCTGTTTTGGCTCTTTCTTGCTACCGTCTCTGGAAATTCTACCTGGGAAAATGCTGCATGAGTTCAGTTGCTTGTGTGTTTTGAGCTGTGTCTTGCTGTAGTAAAGACAATTTGGAACTGGTGCTGGTTTGGTTTATTTAGCAGATAATCAGCAGTTCTAGATGTTGAATCATTTTTCATCCCATACTAAGTGTGGAAATAGCAGAGAATGCAGGAAGAGATGACTGGCATTGAAAACTTGGTATTTTTCTGGAAAACTTGGGGTTTCTTTCTCAAGTAAGTCTTTGTGTATGAAAGAACAAGAAACTGTCAAGTTCAGTATTAGTTTAAGCCAAAGGTTATAAATGAAACTCATCAATAAAACCTTTGAGCACTTACCTATGTAGAGAGTTATTTTTAATTTGATGTTCTCTGATGGGTGCTTTTGTTGCCTGATGTGCTGGAGGTGCTAGGGCTTTGTTTTTCCTATGAGATGGTCTCTGCTTTTGTGGCTGGAGCTGGCTGCAGTTAGCTGTAAAAACACATTAAGTATATTTGAACTTCTTGTGAGGGAATGGCATCTCTGATCCTTGTAGCTAAATTTGACTGGTTCTGTCAAGAGTTGGATTGTCTGAAGTGCTGAAACATCTGATTGCAGTGATAACATGCAGATGATAGGCTTATCTCCTTACCTTATTGATTTATGGTATGTGAAAAAAATTTGCTGACTCCTTAGCTATGATCTGTATGTGAAGACCATGTAAATAAGGATTAAACAAGACTCATGTGTCTCTGGAGCTTGCAACTGTGTTACCAACCTTGGCTAAAGGTGTGTTTGCAACTGGCAGTTCAGGAATGGGTCTGTTTTGGTTGTGTTTCCTTAGCAGCCTCCGTGAGTGGTGTGGGCACAGGTTGTGCTTTTGTCTGGGCTGTTGTGAGCTGAGCCCTGCGGGTCTCCACCGTCTGGTTCTGACAGGCCCGGACTGAGAACTGGCCTGCTGAGTGTCAGAGCACAAATGGGGCTTGTCAGGAGGTGTTAATACAGGAATTAATAGCTTTCCATTTTTAGCAGTAAGGACTGCTATGAACTCATTCCCTGCTTTTGTTGGTTTCTAGTTTTGAAGATTAAAATGCTTTATGACTGGAACTCTGAAAATATAATTATCTGATTCTCCAGCATGATGTCAAGTTCTCAATGGCTGCTTGCTCAGACATGAAGGAACTGTCACCTGCAAAGGTGAAGGTTAACAATATGGGAGATGTCTTTCATGAGGCTCTGGTTTGAGGCTGTAGAGCAAATTCCTGCCGGAAATGAAGACTGCTTTTGACACATCAGTATTTCCCATTTCAGATACATTTATCTGACTGTGCCTTTCAAATATCAAAATCCTTGAAAGGAAAGTGTGTAGGACAAGTAATAATCACTTTGCTTAATATGTTTCTAGAAGATGGTCATGATTGTTTTACACCAAACCATAGAATAGCTGTCAAATGACCACGGCTGCCAGTCATAGGTGATTAAAGTGGCTTGAAAGATGTAAGTGATGGGGAGAGCTGATATTATTTGGACATGCTGAAGTTCTGTTACCAAGCATGTTTTCTCTTTTACAGTTTTTTTGGGTGGAAGGGCTGCAGGTATTCCAAAAGATGCTAAGGTTTAAAATGTGAACAGTAAAATGAGGTTTATATGCCAGTTGATAGACTCTGGTAGTATGTTACTAGGAGACAAATATAGTTAGTGTAGTTGAGGCATTAAAATCACATTTGTTGATATTAAGGCTCAAGTGGAGGCATAAGTTGTTGTTTTGGTTTTTTTTCCAGAGTTACCAGGGAATCACTTTCTGTGATATGTTGTGCACATTTCCAGAAGATGGGCATCTAAAAAGTTGTTAACTGTGATAGGATGCCACATCATAACTAGCTGCAATTAGATGCCACATGTAGGAAAATTACTTTTTTTGATATAGTTAATCAAAAATAGAGAGAAATAATTTCTAAGTGTCAGAGTGAATGAGAGAGATGATGCTCATCATAACTGAGCTCTCCTGGTGGTCACTGCCTCTGATTACTTATCTATTTGCACTGGTACAGATTTTCAGAGACTCCTGTAAAGGATGCATTCTGGCTGCTGCAGGTGTCTCTGCAGGACTGTGGCATAATGCAGAAGCCCTGTTGTCCTGATCTCTGGCTGGTGTGCCTTGTCCAACATGTGGGTACAAATTCTGAGTGGCAGAATTTTGGAGACTAGTAAATATATTTCCTACTACTAGTAGCAAAAGTTGAATAGCAGAGCTGAGCTGCTTCTCTTAACTGATCTGTTTGAAGCCTTCTTTGAGTCAATGTGCACATGACTTAATACAATAATCTGCATACAAGTGCATGGCAGTATGTTACCAATCCCCTGGATAGACTCCTCAGCTGGTCAGTAGAATTTATCCATCCTGAATGATCTTGAAATGCAAAAAGCCTGCAGTAAGGCTCTGATAGAATTTATCCATCCTGAGTGATCTTGAAATGCAAAAAGCCTTCAGTAAGGCTCTGATTTTTTCCCATGAGTGAACCATGTATTAGGAAGTCAGTCCATGGGTTGATGGGGCTGGGGGAATGGCCTCTCTTTATAAAATTTATTAATAAGTGCTTTCATTTTCGCAACTAATGTTAAATTGGTCTTCCAAGTGTGAATGAGCTCTGAATTGGTAGCAAGTGCTTTCTTCTGGTTCTTTCAGGATGTATGTTGCAGTGACAGGTCCTCATTTGTGCTTGAAAAGACTTTGTTAGCCTACTTAACTTAATGTGCAATGTGGCTTGTGTTTTATGCAAACCTGGAAATTATTTGTTTAGGTAACACTTACATTGGCTTAGTGACCAGCTTTACATGAAAGCATGAGAACATAATTTTATTTTGATGCTTTGCTTTTCAGTTTGGCTCATGTGAAAGGTTGCTGTCCTGGTAAGAGGAAGGCAGAACAAAAAAAGTGTTTTGTGGAGCTGTTACAATCAGTTTCTTGGGTACTTCATTCTGCCCCTTTGGTCTGGTCTCTGCTGTACCCTCTACCTAGGTTGCTTGCCTGTGCCGTGTTTCAGAAGCACTGAACAGCATGGTTATTTTACACCAAACCATAGAAGAGCTGTCAAATGACCATGGCTCCCAGGTATCTTGCATTTGCTCAGAGAGAATGACAAAAAAGTTGTTGTATGCTTTCTCTCCTTTCTAGTGAAGGTACTCAGCTTTTGCTGCAAGTATAAGCAGCAGAGGTGATGTTAGAGTACTAAAAGCTCCTTGATACAAGGATTCTTATCTCTAAGAAAGCATTTGTATAAGAGATCCTACATGATGAGGAATAAAACTACACAACCTTATTAGCAATCTTCTTCATTAAAATGTGTTTGACTGAAAATTCGTGGGATACAGATAAATATTGGGAATCTTATGACACAGTCTAGTAAACCTTCTGTTCTCCTCTCCCAGATGTAATTAAACTCCATGTTGTGGTGTTTTTTTGATTGAAAGTACAGAAATAACTTTTGTAACTGCATTATCTATCCTTGTAGCAGAAATTTGCTATTTAACCTTTTCAAAAAGAAGTTCTTTCCTAAAATACTAGATGGAAATGGAATATTGCTACCAATGAAAGTGTTTTGCTGCATCGCTTCTACTAGGAGTTGGAGCCAAACCTACTATTTTCATGCAATGAATTTCAAATAAGGCCCCTTGCGAAGTTTTTATAGCTAGTCATGGCTGTTGTGTGTAACACTGTTTCAGATTAGTCTTACTCTGTTTATGTGCTTACTGGTGGTACTTGGTTTATTCTGCAATTTGATAATAGATGTTTTTAATATTATAATCCAGTAACTAGAATTTTAGGTCTCAAGGTGCAACAACAAGGCTTAAACCTCAGTGATACTGGAATGTATTTTTGTTGAGGCTGAGTTTACAGAAAAGTTTGGGAACTTTAGATACGCAAAACAACATGGGTTATTCAGTACACAAGATCAGTTTTGGTTTTGTGTACAGTAAATTAGATTTTTGATAGCTCTAATACAACAAATCGAGTAGAGGAAGGGTGAAGGAGTTACTTAGTTTTGATGTATTTATTCCATTATGAAAGCAGATGGATCTCGTAGACCTATATTTGCTGAAAACTTGATCTTTTGTGGAATTCTCCCTTGAAGATGCTGAGGGAGCTAAAACAAAGGTGGTGGTAGTGCAGGGTAGGAGAGAGGGTTGAATTCTCCTTTTTGTAGCTGGGTATCTTTAATACCCAGAGAGCTCATTCTGATTCATGGTTGGTTTACCCATAATTTCCTAAAGGACACTTGGATGCACAGAGTGACTCCTATTGGCTATGGTGATCACATGGAAGTGCCACTAAGTTCGTGCACTTGCTGATATGACACAGTGTAGCTGGATTTGCCTGTATTCACTGTGTAGTTGGAAATCCTTAAAAGTAGGAGTGTGGGAAGTGATCAGTGGAAACTTTTGGAAAAGCAGCCACCTACTCTTAACCTTGTGTAATACATAATGCAGTAGAGTGAGTGTACTAGGAAACTTGATGATCTCTTTTCTCATGGATGAATGAGTAGCAGATGACTATTTCCACCTGCTGCCCCTTTAAGCCTCATGCCATACATGATTTGTTGACTTCTGTGTCTAAGTCAACATAATGAGGGTGATCCTCATGGGTGCAAATTGATTGAAAGGAGTAATTTTAGTATAATTTTCTGCTTCCTGCTGTTTTCTTCTTTTGCAGAGCTGGTAAGGACAAAACAAAGGATTTTTCCTCTGTGTGTGTGTTCTGATGGGAGACTTTGAAACTTAATACTGAGAAGGTGTATGTTGTTAAAGCCAGTTGTTACTTATTTGCATCTGTTAACATGTCAGGAGAAAGCTACCTGCTTTGTTCTGGACAGTAATGAAAGCAGGGGTCTTGGAGTATGCTTGGAGGGGGTACTTTCATTCCTGTGAGGTGTGGAGTTATTTTGTTGTTGGGGGACAAGGCTCAGTTTAGGCAACTTGTTGGCAGTCTGATTTGAGTTGAGCCTGTGATATTGCTGTGGAAACTTCTCTAGATAGTCTGTTTCAAACACCAGTGTGCTCTGCTCACTCATTTTCCGTGCAGGCAGATCCTTTTAACTAGGACAAAAGAAGTACAGTTCTTAAGTTCTCTAGTTCTAAGAAAAAGATTGCCATGCAGGACTTGATGACTAAGTGATAACAAGTTATCTGCAAATTATTATGTACTGCTCTATCCTGTCATGTATGATGGAGAGGGGGACCTAGGAGGAGGAGGCAGCTGTTGACTTTCCATAAAGTGTTGTGACTTTTACCTTTTTTTTTTTTTTAAATTTCTGTTTTCTCTAATGCTAAAGGAAATCTAGGACATGGAAAATACACAGAAGCCTGAAGCTTCTCCTTGGCTCTGGATTTTAAAATTTATGAACTGTTTGCTCACTAAACATTTCTGCTGCACAGCTCTTAATTCTGCAGTATTTTTGTGGTTAAGATTAATACACAATATTGGCATTGGAGAAATACCTTGGATTAGTCTGTGAATGAGAGATTCCCTGTACACCTCTGAGCCTGAGGACACTATTTCCAGTAAGAGGTGGTGGTGGAGGGGGCTACCAGTTTGGCTCTGGTGGTCTCAGTGCCAGAGAAGTCAGGTGTGTGGCTGTGGCAGGTTGAAGGCACCCTCTCCTGCTGCTCTTCTTGAGCTGCCCCTGGACCTCAGCTGCCTGGAAATGAATTTCTTCTATCAGATGTGTTCCCTTCATCACTTATATGTGGTGTCCTCCCACCCTGTCTCTGTATTTCCTTTTCCTGTAAGATTTTTGAAGAATTGGAGTGGATAGGTAGAGTGTCTGTGTGTGCAGGAAGATCTAACTTGCAAACACAAGGATTTATTATGTTGAAACAACTTAAACAGCTCTCAACTGAAACAATATGCCAACAGCTCAGGTTGCTGTTTCCTATTAGCATATTCTGCATCTTGATTCCTAATGTGTGCTAACTCTTTAATTATTCTCAATGAAGCATTTAATTTGATTTTTCTTCACCTTTCTCTATCAAATATTTAGCTACCAAGGGAAAAATGCATCAGATGCAGAATCATATATAAGTGCTATGATGTGTTCTATTGTTTTGAATGTTATATTCTCACTTGTTAGAAGAAATGATTTAAAATCAGGGAAAGAAAATTTTGAAGTTGGAAATGGGGTGAATACTTTCAAATGAGAAATAATCTGTTCCCATAGCTTACTAAATTTTGTTAATCATAGGGCATGAAGAAGTCTTAAACCAGAATATTTTTAGGGATAGTCTGGCTCAATAGCAGATCACTCCAACACTTAGCTCAAGTATTGGAGTGGAACTAGCCAGTGTTATGCTTGAGCCCAGACTTGATGCTTACAGTGGCTCTGGACTTTGCTCTCATATTCACAGATTACTGTCAAGTACTGATTGCTTTGCTGCTCAGATTCAGAGGAACACCTACAACCTGCTGCAAGTCTTCTCTTCAAAGGTGCTGGGGTTCAAAAACTTTATGGCTGAACTGAGCATTAACTCTTCTGATAAATATGTATATCTCAGATCCTATACACAGTGGGTTTTGTTCCTATTCTCTAAAGGTGAAACTGTGGGCATTTTTCATTCCTTCTGGCAAATAATTATCAAGCGCCTAAACCAGTGTTTTATACTTGGTGTCCAGAGTTTGTTTCCTTTGTTCCCGAATAACAAAAAAAAAAGACTGCTTGAATAAACATTTAGATGTAGATTCAAAGGTGTTCCTATTCTTCTAATCACCATTGTCCTTTTTGCTTATCAGTGCTTGATAAGAGCATATCTGAGCTTGGAGTGAGGTGGTGGCAAGTGGATTTGGGTGAAAGATTCTGAGATTGCTGAAACTTCTTGATGCCTTCAAGCAACCACTTATGCCTGAAACATTTTTATGAAGGAATCTCCAACTTTGGAGAATTAATTAGCCCTCCAATGCAAATCTTGTGTGGTATGGCTAAAAGGATACCTGATGAAAGAACATGTTGTTGTTTTAATTTCCTAAATTTAATAGCTTAATAGGAAGATCTTAATCAAGCTTGTGCCTGGGTTCTTAGCAAAGAACTCTACTGCTGAGTGATGAGCAGTATGTGAGGGGTTGGTATGTTCATGGAGCAGAAAAATACCGGTGATGATTTTTCCTTTCCTGCCAAGATGCACCTAGCAGGATTCCTTGAAGCTGTTGAAAACAGGCTAAATGTGGTATGAGCACTTCAGTTCTTTGTCTTTACCTATCTTGCTGCTATCTTGCAGGAGCTGCAGAAGTGAAGTGGTTTCAGGGTTGGTTGGACGCTAGTTCAACTTGGATTTCATGTCATTTTATTTTTGGCATGCATTAGTAAACAGTTCTTTAATGTTTTTGTGGTTTTGTAAGAAGTAAAGGATGGCATTTGTTTTGAAAAAGATGGAGAAGTAAAGGAGTTGGGCAAGGAAGCAAATGCTTCTGAAGAAGTGGGCACCACATGTCTGAAGTGACAAATTCTTTGTGAATGTACTGGAGTTGGAGTGGCCACTCCTACCTTCTTCAAAAAGTGCTGATGCCTGCCAGAAGCTGCAAGTTTAAAGTGAGCATTGCAAATTTCCCTTCCCAGTGCAAGGCTGCAGAGATTAGAACCAGTTTAAGAACTGTGGCTCGTAGTTATGGCCTCATTTATCTACTCTTTTGATGTCTGAAAAACATGTTGGTTTGATTGCTGGCCCACTTATTACTACTGTAACCATGGTTACTGGGCATACAGGCTGTGTACTCTGAGCCTTAATTAATGCCTGTGCCATGGTAGAACCTGACACTGGATAGGAAGCCTAAAATCTTACTCATACAGATGATGCAAATTTTTACAGGAAGATAGGGGAAGGAAGAAGTTTCATGGTGGTAGTGAACTGTGGTGTTTACCAGTGGCTCTACTGACTAAGAAGTAGCCAGCAGTTAATTATTTAACTGTGATCTAACAATTTAGTTTTGTTGGTTCTATTTTCCTTTAGTTTGTAACATGGAGTTAATGAGTGAGATGTAGAAGGTGAAAAACAAATCTATCTCAGAATGTGCATCAAGATCAGATAATATGAGCAATAAGGAAAGCCTTTCAACTTTCATTAAATATCCTTGACTATTGGGGAATTGGCTTGCTCTTGACTTTGTGTTTGAAGAAAAGTAAACACTATCAGTTACTTCAGTCTGTCTGGTTAAAACGTTCAGGGATAATGGAGTCCAGAGTTTGTAGATGGGCAAACGTGAGTTTCAAGTAACCAGATTTTTAGCTTAGCCTAATGTGGAATTGCATAGAGATGATAGATGAGCTGAACTTTGATTTATTTGGTATGGATATTTTTCATTTCTTTGTAGCTAATACAACTCCGTTTTATACTGGAAACTATTGATGATTATGTCTGCAGGCTACCTTTACTGGTTTCCAATGTATATGCATTTTGGGAGCATGGGGTAAAACAAAATAAGTACCTTGGGAATAACACCTTAGGAAAGTCATGATGGGGAAGATTGTGTCTGTGCTGAAGCATTTGGTTGTAAGCTGTGCCTCCATAACGTGGCCGTGCCAGATGATTTCTCTGGTAGAGATACTCTAAATCCTGGTTACATTGCTGACATATTGCATGAACTTAGTGGCTTGGTTCTGTTCTGTGAATCAGAAATGATGCTACTTGCCTTAATGGGGCAGCCTGTTGATGAATGTTTTGTGAGGTCTCCTCACTGACACTGGTATGATAGGTCTTTCCAGTTTTGTTCCTGTTCTGCTAAGTGTAGCTTTAGGAGCATCCTCTGCTAAATCACCTTGTCAATTCCAAAATAAATGGGCAAAACTTGCAACTTGTTTTTGAGACACTTGTTTGAAGAAACTAAAGTTGTTCATTTAAGCTATGTTGTGGGTAACAAAAAACCCACAAAACTGTACAGCAAACAAGGCTTCTGAACTCAGCATATTCTGACTGAAGAAATACCTTTATGGACAAATTATCAGCTTGCTTTTGAAGGTAATTATACCAGAGTAATGTCAGTTATTTCTAAGTGAGTTTTTGTGTGCTCTTCTGAGAGATCTTTTCCATAGCATCATGAAGATTTCAACTGGGAACTTGCTCTGACCTGGATATTAGAAAAAAGGATGTTTGTGTAGGCGTAGAGTAGATCAGTTAGTCTTCATTGTCTTTGTAGTTTCCCAGTACTACAACTCAATATTTTTTTGAAGTTTCTTGTCAGTGCCATGGTTTTTTTGGGATTGCTGTTTGCATGTTAAGTGATTTTAAAAGTAATTATGAGTAAAGCCTTGTGTGGATTGTGATACAGTAGATGACTGATAATAGCCATAATTAAAATACTCTTGTTACGTCCATAGTAGATAATCATTTTTGCTCCGGTGTGAAAACTGATTTAAAAGAAAATTGTATGGATACCCATGTACTGAGAAATATCTCTAGGGAGATGAGGGTGGGCAGAATAGGAGATACATGAAAGAATTTTCAAATGGTACTTAAAGAAAAATTAATCCAGTCTGTCAGGAAAAACTTTTCAGCTTCTAAAAAAAGGCAGAAGTTACTTGAGTGGAAAATCCTCACTGATTATTTTTTCTCTCTTAATCTTGCAGCTGATTGTAATGCCGTTCTTAAAGCTCTACAGCCCATTTTTCAGGAGCAGGGAATGACAGAAACAGTTCATAACTGGGAAGACCATGGTTATTTAGTAACCTACATCAAAAAAAATGGCAGGTGAGTGGATTTTCTTCCTCTAGATTATGTCCCCACTGTCCTTCCTTAAAATACTTATTTCTCCCTCTATTTGGCCTCCTGTAGTGTTGACAGGGTAAGCTGTCCTTTTATCAGCCTTGCGTATGAAGTAGCTATGATAAAGCAGAATATTGTTTATAATCTGGACTATGTCATCTTGCAGTTTGGATATCAGAAGGTTGAACTGGTCGGTCTGGTCTGTACCATAGAATGGTGCCTTGGTCTCAGCACTAGTCCTTCCAGATGCAGGACAGCTCAAGTCAGTTCAATGTATTTGTAATTTTTCTGTCCATTAAATATGTCTAAACATGTTGGAGTCTAACCTTAGCATGTGAACAATGACAGCTTTGTGTCTCTGTATTTATATGCTGTTATATGCTTCAAATTCTCGAGCAGCTTCTGAGGTAATTAACAGCGTGATAAGGGAGGTTGGTGTCATTAGGGACACAGAAGCTGAGTCTGCTGGGACAAACTGAAAAACAAAACTACATTCACTTTATTTCCTGATTCTGCTTCACAGTGTGAGGGTTAGTTGATTATGGCATACATAAATCTGGTCTATTTATAAGTAACTACCATGGTTTTATTTCACTTCATTTCTTTGCAGTTATTCAGTTACCTGTTCTGAACATCGCTGTGGCAGTTGCTGCTTTGGAGTTGCTTATTTTTTGTTTTTTTGCTGGTTGGATTTGTTTTGTTTGGTGGTTTGTTTGATTGACTGCTTGGGATTTTTTGTGGGGGGTTTCTTGGGATCCAAAACCAAAGTAACAAGTAAGAGGATATGAGTACTTCTATGTTTATCATTCTCAATTGTGCTCTGTGAAGTTTTTGTGTATTTCAGTTACAATTTTTTTTAACGGTGCAGTGTTAAATGAAAATTAATAGAGAATGGTTATTGCTCTCTCTTGGTATATTCATTACTGTCTGAACTCTGGTGCATACTGGATTTAACTTCCTTGAAAATTGCTCACTTCAGTTTGACAACTTACTGTCTGTAGTGGAGTTAAAGTATTTTCTGTGCATTGCCAGCCCCGTTAAAGTCTCAGTTAGGGAACATACGCGCAGGAGAACTTTCTGTGAGTTTTGGAACCTCAGCAGTTTTGTTTCCTCTGGTTATAGAAAAAGCCTGAATACCTTTTTTTTTTTTAAGGTAGCCCTAAACAGTGTATTTCTTAGTGTAGTTTGTATTTCTGTTTGATGTAGTTTCAGTTAACTTAAACAAATGAGGTTGTAAACCCATAAAACCCAACAGACTGGACAGTTAAAAAATCTTGCAAAACAAACACATTTCACAAGTTGTAAGAATGAACTGATGAGCATATGGAGGATTTCATGCTAACTAAATAGGCTTTTTGATACCAGCAAATTTGTCTGCGCTTTATCTTAGTGCCCTGAAATATCATACATTTTTAGTTAGCGTAAAAATATTACCTGACACAACTAGGAAGAAAGTAGCCAGGGTATGCAAATTATTCCTCTTTCCCTGCAGAGCAGCGTACTTCATTTCCAGCAGCAGCTTGTAGTAAAACACAGAAAAAAAGAACTGTGTTGGGGGGGGTAGGTACGTCGTGAGCAGCTCTTGTAAGAATGGCTGGCTGCAGCTTGTCACAAGTTCCCTAGAATGAGAGATGGAGTGGGTGCTGCATGTGAGTAAGGGTTTTGGGAGTGTGTGCACGCAAACATGTTTTTAGCCAGCCAAAGGTGACTGAGCCATTGCAAGACAAACGTGTGCAGTTGATGTAACAAGCTGGGTACTAATCCCTGGGAAAAATATTTGAGATGAGATAATAATATGTTGCTAAACAGTGTCTACACTCCAAAGTTGCTGAGATAACCCCCATAGCCTGCAGGGTGCCCTGTGCTGCAGATGGTGGAATTGTGGGCACTGCTCATGACAAAACTTCATCTCAGATGAAGATACCATGTGAACAGCCTTGTGGAGGGCTGCGCTGGTTGCACAAATTGGAGTTGATTTGGGAAGTAAGACATGTTTTCCTGTTGTCATTACCAAAGCAGCAGATCCCCATTCTCCTTTGTCCAAAGCTAAGCAAGCAAAAGGCATGTGGCAACTCTACCTGGTCCATTTACTTTGTGATTTGTTCTGATGAAGAACCTAATTGAGGGAGGTTCAGCTGAAAACATTTACTAATGGGGTTGTCAACACAAGGCTCTAGAGTGGGGCAGGAAATGGCTCACTTGAGCCACTCAAGTTCTCCTCTGAAGTGGTGGGGACAGATGCATTCCTCTCTGCCCCCTTGCCCAAACACTGTTTGGGAAACAGTAGCATGTGCCAGAGTAGTGCTCTGTCTCTGAGTTTTGGGGCCTCAGCAGTCTCATTTTTCTGAGCTGTGTGATTTTAGGTTGCTTCCAGAATGGTTTTAGGGTCACACTAAGCAGCATGCTTTTACTGAAATGTCACTGTCTTGGACTAAACTGTTAAAAGTTAGGTTTTAAAAACGAAATTTTTATCTTATTTAATGTAAATGGTACTTTGTACAGTGGCCAGTATATTTCAACAGATTGAGAAGAGTGTTAAATCTAGGTTAAGGAGAAAAATTGGTGAAGCTAATCTTTGGAAATTGATACCTTCTCAACTAAATCTTTGTTTTAATGTCATTACTGCTTGTGTGCAAGTAGTCTTTTGTTACACTGCATAGAGCTGTGAGGGTTTTTTTTCCTTTGTGCATCTATGCTCCCTCTTTTGTCATGTTCCATCTGGAAGTTCTTCAAAAGCCTCCAAAACCTGAAACATGAGTCATTGTTTCTACAATAGAAGAGTGTCTTCTAGAAAAGCTTTGACCTCCCTGATACACATATCCATTTTTAACTTCGGTGTCTGAATTCTTGTTTAGAGAAGTATAATCCTACTGGCATTTGACTTCAGTGTTCACAACAGTGCAAGCTTTACCCAGTTGAATTTGGTTTGGATGTCACAGAGATGCTGATGAAGATATTAACACTGTGAAGGGAGAGGGGAGTGTGTTTAGTTTTTCCTTTTCTTTGTTAGGCTTTTGCTAACCACTCTGTGTGCTAGTCAGCATATTTTGAAGGAGCGGGATGAACATTCCTCAGCTCTTTGTTACAGGCTAAAATGTTGTAGTTGCCTGTGGAGTTACCCAGAGTATAAAAATGAACTGAAGAATAGGAAGCAGTTGGTAAGAATCAGCAACAGCTACTGTGTCATTGGTTTAATTTTCCTATTCTGTAAAAAGAGAACTGTAATAATGATATAATGAAGAAATGTGATTGCCTAGTTCCTTAAGCTCCCTCAAGTACTTTGTAATTAAGATGAAGAACACTTAAAAGACTGTTTTAGGGAAACAATGTCATGCCATTTTTTAAAATTTTACAACATCCTATAATAAGCAGATTTTTATTTCCTTTCTCATTGAGTAGTTTGACAGGTGATGCTTTTAGTGGCAAGCTGTTTCTGAAATACTTGAACTATTCTGTTTTATGGTGACTCAAAGTTAGTCAGCAGATAAGAGCTTTGATGGATAAATAGGAGTTTGTAGATACCTGTCTGTCTATCCAGCTTTATTCTCTGGATGTTGGGAAATCCTTTCTTGGATACGTGGGATTGCAATGTCTCTTCCTCCTCAGTACAAGTAACTCGGGTAGGATGATACACATTTTGGGTTAGATCTTTGCTTCCTACTTCTGTTTCCAGCAGTTACTTCTGGATTTGTGCAGTTTGAAATTATTTATTGACATCTGATGTTTCCTGATGTTCAGGTGGTAAGATGCAGCACTCAATAGAATTGTTTCTGTAGTTGACAATTGTTTGCATACAAGCAAAAAGAGCTTGAGTACTGCCTTGGAGGATGTGACAGATATGCAGGTGCAGCAACAAGTGGAGCCTTGTTACAGTGGGGGCTGCTTTTCAGGTGCAGATTTCCTTGCCAGATGGAAAGGAAGGGGATACCTCCTCCCTGAGCCTTTTTTTTTCCCCCTCACTACTTTCATGAAATTACATGCAAGTACATACCAAAAGAGTGGCAGGTGGTTTATTTTTTAAAACAGGAATTATATTTTTCAGAAAGATGAGACAGGAGGGGCTAATTTTGAAGCAAACTTTATTTTTTCCCTCATTTGGATTCTAAAGTAATCTTTCCTGTATTTGCTTAGGTAGAAAATGGAAACTATTATCATTGTTTTAAAGAAACCTCCTCCACATATTAAAAGAGCTGCTGCTGATAAAAACCTGCATTCATACATGTTCTGCCAAGCAGACAAATATAAAGTGACAAAAGCCAGCGTAGCCTTTGCTGTCTGCTGATTGAAGCTAGTAAATCTTTTGTGAGTTCAGCTTTGGCCCTCCACTACTGCCTTAATACTACTTAATACTGGACTGTTCACTTTTCTGAGTACACTTGTACTGTTGGCTGCATGTTTAAATCTTTACAGGCATCTTAGGCTATTTTAGGTGTCTGTTTTCATCCAGATAACTTACAGCCAAGGTACAACCAACCTGGACCTGTATTACTGTTGAGAATTATGAATTTCATTCAAGTTTTTTTACCATAAACAAGTGGAGAATATCAGCCAGAAACTTGGAACTTGAATTTTTGCCCTCTTACACAGCCTGCTGTCTGCCTTTCATCTCTTGCCCCAGGTGTCAGGATCCTGCTGTTCTGGTAGAAGTGACAATTTGATAAAATGAATGATGGTTCTGCAGTGCTATTGTCTCTCTATTCTAATGCCATCATATCACTTAAAAATCTGAAGTTGTGTTGCTGTACTTTCAGAGCAACTCTCCCCTCTGCCTCTCCTTGCCTCCTACCTCAAAGCAGAGGCAGGAACATCTGTCATGGAGTCACAGGGGAAGTGAAGATGTCAGCTGTCAAATCTTATGACAGCTATGTGATTCTTGGAGGAATTTAATTTAAAAGAGAACTCGAGTCATGGGACAATGAATCTTATTTGTACCAACAGCTACTCCTGGAATGTGGAAATAAACTGATAAAAAGTTTTTCTAACAGTGAAAATATTTCTGACACTGTGCCAGTTTTCAAGGAATCAAATTAGAGAGCTGTCTTACAAAGTGCATATACATATTTCTGTCTGTAGTGCCACAGCTCTGAGGGTCTATGGACTTTACCCTTTTCACTGTGAATGGTTGTGTCGAAAACCTGCTGGAGTGACCAGTACTTCCGTCTTCTGAGTTCTGCTCTTTTGTCTTTCTCTTCTTTAAAAAGCCCAACCCATCACGTAAACAGAATCCTGGTAGGCTTTTGTGTTGCCTAACCAAAAACCTGTGTTGGAGGACACCTAGTGGGGAAGCTCTGGGATGGAGGGAGGGTTACTCCAAGGTGGTGACAGTCTGTGGGCTCTGGGTGTGCATGTGTGTTAAATAGAAACGCCTTTCCTTCCTGGAGGCAAGACCTGTGTGCAGTCTTGAGGAAAGCCTCAGACTTCCCAGGCCTATCCTCTGAAGAGAGCTGGGTGACAGTAGTAACACATGAGAGCTTTAGATCACTGCTGTTCCAAAGCCAGCAAGGATGTTTTTATTCTTAAATTGCTTCAGTCAGTTTCAGAATTTGATCATTTTACAGTTACCAAAAGTTATCTTCAGATAACACAGAATATTCAGAATTTTCTCTGACTGCAGCTAAGGGCTGAAGTTCCCAGCACTGTGGGAGAGGTGGTGTTCATGTTGAGGCTGACAGTTTGCAAAAGGAGCTCTGGAAGGGACAAAAAAAGGTGGGAGTGGTGGGAAGATGGGAGGTCATCTAAACTTTTTGTCACAACAAGAGCTGGTTTGTGTTTTCCTCTGGGGCTGAGTGGGGTGATAAGAGCAGACAGGCAAAGAAAGGAGCATTCATAGAATGATACAGCTTTATCTGAGGTTTGTGTTGTACTAGTGCATTACTATCCCTGAATACTGTTCTTTCTTTGTTCAGCCATTCCTGTTCTCATCCTCTCTTCTGCTTTTTTTTCCAGTGTATGGTTTTTCCCCTCCACTTCCTTTATGTAATCCCCTTGTAGCCTTTGTTTCTTTTTGTATTCTTTCCTCCATAGAATGGGAAGGATATTGTCTCTGCTATGCTGTTTTCTTGTGTCCTTCCCCACTGCCCTTAGCTCTTGTTTTGTTTCTTGCAAGTTCTCCAAGATTCTGTTTGTTCACCTCATGTGTGTAGCATGGTGAAGCTTTGCTCTTTGGTCTTTAAATGTTCCTGTAGTAAATATACAGTAGGAGTTATGTTGACTTTGCATCTCTGTTCATCAGTGAGAGTTTGCTGCTGCAATTTCTTGGCCAGGCAAAGCTGTGGTTTGCTCCAGGATGCATATTGTTTCTCACTTACAGCTTTTTGCTCAGCTTTGAATGTAATCAGTGTCTCTGAATAGTTACTATAAAAAGTTAAAAAAAAAAATATCAGCAAAAAACCAACCAACCAACCCCAACCACCCTTTCCACAAAATGAAACAGAAACACACCCCCAAAAGTGAAAAGGAAAATACTGGGGAAGGAAGGTGTCCAGTTGTTTTCTTAAGGCTTGTTTTGAATTAAAACACCCAGACCAAACCAACACACCTGTTCCAGCAGGCCTTACTTAAAAAACTGAGACTAGCAAGCAGCATATTCTCATTGTACCGTGGTTGTGGCTTAAACACCATTTCACTGCATTGCTTCCTACTGGTTTCATTAGTTGTGTAGTGATTGGCAAGTTCTTGAAACTTTGTTTGTTTTTTGGGAGTTGCAGAGGAAGATTTGAGCTGGCACTGCCAACAGTTAGAAATGCCAGGGAAAAAATATATGCATTCTGAATTTTAATATAACTTGTTTCAGATTTTGTTTCCCTACTCTGGTTTTTGATAATGAATTTGTCATCACTGTCTCTCTGTTGTAGTTTTGCCAATTTGAGAATTCACCCTCATGGATTAGTGTTGGTGGATCTGCAGAGCTACAATGATCACATGAAAGGAAGAGAGGAAGTTGATCAGGTATGAGTGCTGCTTACTAGGATTACCTAACTGCATGGGGGGGTCCCTATTTTTTTTCTGCTCTGTCAAAGTCTATCTTGGTAAAAGATTAAAAATATTAAAATCAGTTCAAACCTGGATGCTCGCAGATGAGGAACAGTAACACCTGTTGAAGTTACATACACATGTGAGTGTATGGATGCACACACTCTTCTGCAAGTACTGGCCCTTGTGTTCTTTGTAAAAGTTGTAAAGATACAGCAGCCTTGGTTAGGGCTTGGGTCTCTTCAGCTACCCAGGGCAGTGAGGGAGGGTATGAGATGCTCAGTCTGCAATGTGGTGTATTAGTGTCAGACTTCTTTTTCTTCTCTGTTCTGAGAGATGGGGAGCCTCCATACTCAATCTTGCTCCCCATGGAGCAAAAGAACTTCATCCTCCCTGGTATGAAGGCTTTAGACATTGGATATTGCAGGGGAAGAGGCCACTGCTGTAGCAGGAATGGATCTTTAAAGTGTTCTCATGTTCCTTCTTTGGCTGTGTTGACCTGGAGAACAGCTAAATGCAGTGATGACAGCTGCTGTAATATGCACCTTCTTGCTTGTAACCAGGCTGAGGAGGTCAGCTAGTTACTCATGGGCTTCTGGTGTTACATTTCAAAGCCTTTTCATAGCAGGTGCTATGTTTGATTACCTTTCAGGTAGACTAATTTAACAGATATTTTGCATTAAGTAATAATCTACGAATTCTACCTCATGTTTGCTATTTCTTGCAGCTTCTAAATAAAGTAGAAGAAAGAATGAAAGAATTGTTTCATGGTAACATAAAAAGGGTGAAACGGTAAGTTTGTACCTCTACTTCTGTACACGGCTTGTCTGCATAGTTACTAAAGATAATAAGGAAGTTATGCTTTGCTTTAATATGTGAATAGCCTGGAGTATGAAGGTACAGATGGGATTTTTTTTTTTTTTTTAGTTTCTTGCAATGATTGCATGAAATAGTGAGAGAAAATGCAACTTGGAAGCAGGAGCAGACTGCTCTGGAAGGGCTGGGCAGCCAAGGGTGGCAGGGCAATAGGCCAGGGCATAAACTGTACTCTATGGGCCACATCCCACAGTTCATGGAGAAGGTGAGCTGGTGATGGTGACCAGGGTGAGACCCATCCCTGTGGCTGCTCGGGCTGGGCTGTAGTACTGAGGCGGCTCTGAGGGGGAGCTGGGTGTCAAGGATTGGTGAAAAGACATGGGCTGGTGAGACAGAGCTGCAATGCAGCTCTTGGCACAGGGACCAGGGGTGAGGGTTAGAGCTAAAATGGAGCTCAAGCCCACAGAGGAGACCCTGCTTTTACAAGGTTTCCTGCAGCTCTTTCTCTCACATCTCTGCCTCTGCTGTGCCTCATGTTGCTTGCTGTGGGCATGTGTGCTTGAGGGACCTGCCAAGAAGTTAGATATGTGTTGTAGCAAATTTTTATAATAAAACTTAAGGATCGAGGCTTTGCAAGCCCTCTGTCAGTTTGGATTATTTAAATTCAAGGCTATGTATTAAACTTTAAGGACTCAAATTGCAGCTCATGGCCTGGTGCTGAAATAACTTTCATGCTGGATGTGGCTTTTTGTCTTCGTGTTGGCTGTCTGGCAGTGACTGATACCTTGAAGCCAGGGAGCACATGTGTAGGCATGCACATGGTGGAAGGTGCAGTGGGTGCTTGAAGGACCACAGAAGTGAAAATGGGTTAAGAAAAGTAAAAAGCAAGTGTAAAATCAACAAGGCTCAGAAAAGCCAAGGAACAAACTACAAAATAGGAAAACAGTTTAGTATTATGGCAGAAGGTAGATATGAAGTCTGAGAGACCACAAGTAAAATGGTAGTAATTTGAAAAGTGGTATTATACTTGAATATTGTTATTTCTGCTTCGCAGTTGTATGTAAAACAGAATAGTTATCTTGCTTTACTTCAACCTGATAAAGGCTCACAAGGTGCACAGTGTATGAACATAGATGATGTTGTAGATTGAGCTCCTCAGTCAGTGTTCATTGAGGAGAAGCTTTGAGGCTATTTTGATGCTGAAATGATACAGGGAGTTTGTGGATTCCCTGTGATAGGAATTTCTTAAAAACAGGTCAGGAAAACATCTGCCTGAAGTGACCTAGATTTTTTGGTTACCTTAGTATAGGAAGATGAACCTCTTAGAAAAGTGCATCTGGCATGGATCTTGTCACATGCTCCTCAGCGTCTTTTTTTGCTTGTTTTTGGTTTGTGCCTTTTTTAAAATTTGTTTTGCATTGATTTGATGTCAGTTGCACACACGCAGCTGTAGTAGGATGAATGTAGCTGCCTTTTTGTTGTTCTGAGATTAAGGAAGGGTTGCTCTTGCTCTCGCTATGTGCCGCCATCTGGCGGCTCGCTGGGGATAGGAAGTGTTTCTGCAATGTTGATAGGGAATCACTGGAGAATTTAGAAGAAGCTTGTCTCTGGTCTTCTGCTACACCCTCCTCTGGAAAAAAAAACCCCTTAATTCTTTCAAGTGTGTGTGGGAGATTTGATGAACTCTGTCTGCACATTTCGCCTAAATGCAATCCCTTTGATCATTGCTGTCATTTCAAAGATAGTTTGTCTTTACAGGTGAAATACTGTTTTGAACCAAGATACATCTCTATGGAATTAAAAAAATACCCTAAAACCCACAAACAACAAACCCAAAACAATCTTTGCAGATGCTTGAACCACTTTTAAAAAGTAATACAGACTGTCGGCTGATAGCAAGGATTGTGCTTATGCACTGCAGGATGACCCAGCTCAGTTTGAAACACTGTCATAGTTCACTTTTTGTTTCTCTATGTGTTAAAATGTCTCTCAGTACAGCTTCAGAGTGAGATCCACTTAATCTCAAAGAAATGGCATTTTTAACTGAACTGAAGATGGGAAGAGGTTTTCTTATGTTTATTTGCCTGCATTCTGCTTTTGTATTAATTTCTGGTCATGAGCTGATTCTTCTACAGAGGCTTGTATGTTATGTAAATTCCATCTCTTTGAATAGAGTGAAATTTGCAGGTACATTGTAGAAGTTGTACATCAGGAAGAATAATTTATATTATCTGTGACTTAGCAAGTTATGGATATTTAACATATGGCCGATAGGTTTCTTACATCTGTTGAGTGTTAAATGTAGCGAGTTTTCTTAGATGCCTCTTGTAAATATTATTTATTATGGTGAATCCACGGGATGTTTAAAGTGGATTTTTTTTTAATAAACATTCCAAATTTTTGTAATCTTTTTCTCATATTATTTCTTTCTAGGTTGCCAGCCATTTTGAGAGGAGGTATCATTGATAGATACTGGCCCACAGCTGATGGGCGCCTGGTGGAGTATGACATAGATGAAGTTGTTTATGATGAAGATTCACCTTTTCAGAATATTAAAATTCTGCATTCAAAACAATTTGGGAATATTCTTATTCTCAGTGGGGATGTTAGTAAGTATCAGCTCATTTAAGGATCTCTGGCATGAAAATGTCGGAAGTATTGTTTTCTCTCCTGATGTGGCAGTTTTAAAAGATGTCTACGGATCATGGTTCTGATGCTGGAAACTGTTTATGCATGTACACGTGTATCTGTTCCTTTATATTAAGGATGCTAATCAGGCTGACCAGTGTAAAATCTAGAGTTTAAAAAAAAATATTTTTCCAGAGTTAGTCTCTTTGCTGCAGAAAGTGGGCGAGGAGAATAGAAGATGGTGTTCTATAGCAGAGCTTGCTCTACTCCATTCTTTTATATGAGCTTTTCCCTCTTGTTGCCAGTCCAACCTTCTGAGAGCTTCTCTTTGACGGTAAAACAAGCTTCTTTGTCAGTCTTCAAAAAAACAGTGGAGTTGTAAAGAAATATTAAGAAGTGGGAGCTGGTATTTGTGTATGTGTATAATCCTGCTGCTCCCTTGATTCTCTAAGGGAATTTCCTGCTCAGTGAGGTACAGGACAGCTGTATCTCAAGCCGTTTAGCTGCTTTATTGGTGAACATCTTTTGACTCTTCTTCAAAAGAATAGAACTGAACTCTTAAGTTAATCAAAATAGTGACCCAACCTTTATGTGGGGGTTTTTATATGTTGTACTTTCTGCCTGCTGACCTTTGTATTTTTGAAAGTGAACTTAGGAGAAAGTTCTTTAAAGCTGGAGACTACTGTTTGCTGGAAAATCTAGACAACAAAAGGCTTATGCTTTGTAAAATCTTAGTTCTTATGTTGAAAAGGACTGACTGTGGTAAATGAGGGATGTTGCTGCCCAGGGATAGAATACCCATCTTCACTCTGATGGCAGAGTAATTAAGAAATTGAACTACAGCTTTTTGAAATCATTGGAATTACCTCTAACAATTCAGTTAGCTTTCTGCAACTGTCAAGAGGGCTTCTGTGCAGATGGCAACTGAAAAGCACAGTTACCTGAATTCATTAGCAAGATATTTTCTAATCCAGATAGAATTGTGTTAGAAATCATCAAATGTAGTATTCAATACTTCTAGCCAGAGATTTTCATCAGCATTTAATATGGAGATGAGGTTTTGCTTGAACATTGTGACCAATGTACCTTGTAGAAAGGGAAGTATGCCATTACTTATTTCTCTTCCATGGGATTTTAAAATAATGCTTTGTCTCATTTTGTTATTGTGCACTCGTAAGTGAGGTGGTGATTGCCAGGCAGAGTGATAGGATATGCCACGATGTGCTGCTGCACAAAGCTTGGCCCTTGTAGTGCGGATCTGTTGTTGCGGCTTGGGAGTGTTACTGCCTGCTTTGAAGCTAACGCTGGCAGAAGGCAAGCTGCAGAGCCCTTCAGCACCTGAGTGTTAATGGTTGTGTTTGTTTCTGTGCAGGGGTCCACTGGTGTGCATCTAGGTTGCTCTTTTTAGCTGGGGTCCACAATGTATTTTCAAAAATTTCCGGGTCTGTCTCTTGCAGGATGAGTCTGAGATAAAAACCCACTGAAGTATCAAGTTAGCAAGACTTGCTCTACTACTTTGCTTCTCTTGGCACACAGTACTCCCCAAGGCTGAGGTGGATTGTTGGATTCTTGTGGAGAACTGAAGAAATCCTGTGTGGGATTCTGAGAAGAATCTCATTACTTGAACTGTCTGTGAGAGCCACCTTGTTTCTGTAGATGCTCTTGCTTTGGACTATATTGTATCGCCTCTGCCTTAATACCAGTTAATGAGAACAACTGAAGATTTAATATTTCTGTCCAATTCTCTCTTCCTTCCATTCAGATCTGGCAGAAAGTGACCTGGCATATACTCAAGCCATAATGGGCAGTGGAAAGGAAGACTACACTGGGAAAGAAGTGCTAATCCTAGGAGGTGGTGATGGAGGTATACTCTATGAGATAGTCAAACTGAAGCCAAAGATGGTTACTATGGTAGAGATATCCTTTGACAAATGGCCCATCATTCATATCAACCTGAGCTTTCTGCTGATACCTTAGCACTGAGCACAGTTACCTGCCAGGTTCTGATTTGTATGAGGAGATAGGGTCTAAAGTGAAGTTTCTTTTTGTCAGCTTAGAGAGACCCAGTGACTGCATATTTCTGCATTGTTGTGCGACACCTGCTTTCAGGTTCCCAATCCATGCTATAACTCTGAGTAGCAGTTTACATAAGGCTGGAAAGGAATGCTTCTGTCATCAGACTGATGCTTTCTCTAGTAATAGAAGACAGATCTGTCACGTTTGTGGTTTTGGCTCTGCCTTTTTGAGTTCTTCTGTTTTCCTAAAGAAAGCTGTAAAAAAAATAGTGCCTAGAAGCAAAAAAAAATTAATCAATAGGAATGTCAGGACTTGATGAACTGTATTGATGAATTGACCAACACTTTTAAAAATACCAATACAAATCAAGTTTTCAACATTCTGTAGTTCATATAGTTTGTAATGTAAACTGCTGTTAGCTATATGAAATGTTGGTCATCCTAGGTTTTGGGATCCCTTTGCTAAGACTAAAAATAATTCTTTTTAAAATGTAGGTTAAAATCTGAACCTAGTTTAACTTTATGGAGTTTTTAATAGTTTTACAGTTCACATTTCAGGCTTTCACAGTAATGATAACCTAAGTTATCAAAAAATACTGGTTAAAACCAAATATAAGCACTTCCTAATCATCTAATTGAATCTGGAGGCCAGTACAAAAGGTTGGCTATTGCAGTATATACAACAATAGACACATCCTATTCTTCCTTTGTGAATGCCACCTCTTTGAGAACTTGTTTCTGAAGAAGTAGAAATTGTTACCTCTGTTATTTCTGGAATGTATTATGCCTTGACAAGCTTCAAACATTGACCAAATGGTGATTGATGGGTGTAAAAAACACATGCGTAAAACGTGTGGAGATGTCTTAGACAATCTGAAAGGAGACTGCTACCAGGTAATGTTTTGTTTTTCTTCCATTACAAGTAGTATTTCAAATACATGTAGACCTAGTCTGGAAGACTGCTATGGCAAAGTTTTGGGTACAAGTCTTCTGACTCAAGTTTGGGAAGTATTTTTTCCTTTTGTATGACACTTGCATATTTTAATAGCTGGAATTCATGTTGGAAGTATTTTAACTCTCCATCTTCAGACTTCTAAAATTAATTGCATATGTGTCTTTTAAGGAATGTAAAATAGGAGAATGTTTGCTGTAACTTAAAAATAAAGAGGAAATAGCAGTAAGAATGTCATGTTAACACCATTCCTTAAATGATTAACAAGATAGAAGAAATGTGTGTTTCTTAGTTGTTCTATACTGTTGGAAATACCTGAATTTGTATTACACTTTTAACAGTTATTTTTAATTTGCAGGCAAAATCCCTTAGTATTACACTGCTATTATATTAAAAATAAAAACCCCAACAAATGTCATGCATTCCTGTAGCTGAGGTCTTTGTGCTGCATCTGACAGCACTTACAAATGAGCCCAGGTGTAATCTGACATGTTTTTGTTTTCATTAGTGGTCCTTAGGTGCTGTGACAGATACTAACTTACAGGAGTGAGCTGATAAAAACACATAAAAAATTAACAGAGAAGTCACATGCTACTCTGTGGAAATCAGTGGCTCTTCATACAAATACCTTATTTTACTCATATGTTGGAACTGCTAACTGATGCCAGCAGTTGGTAGGAAGAACAGTGGTCACAGATGTAGGAACTTCAGTCCTAGAGTGCCTGTGTTGTCATTGTCATAATTCCTACAAAGTTCCTCCCTTGTACATGATGTAAAAAGTTGAAAGTGGAGCCTAAAATTAAACATGTATTTAATTTTGTGGGTTTTTTCCCTTTTAGTTTCTGTGAATCCACATTTGTTTCTTTTACCTGGTGAGTTTTAGGGTATTTTGGGGACTAGCTACAGTATTTCATTCTTATAGGTTCTAATTGAAGACTGTATTCCTGTACTGAAGAGGTATGCCAAAGAAGGAAGAATGTTTGATTATGTAATTAATGATCTGACAGCTGTTCCAATCTCCACATCTCCAGAAGAAGGTAAATCTTGTAATTTATTTTCTTAAACTTCTGAGAATTTTCAACATTTCTGTTCTTCTGCTGCATAATAGTTTGCAGCATAAATGCTTTCATTTTTTCCATTTAAAAAGCAAATCTGAGAGGAAAAAGAAGTAGTAAGACATCTAGTTGTTTGAAATTTTTTTTTGAATATTAGAAAAGCCTAGCGAGTGCCTAGCACTCTTTTTAAAAATCTCTTATTCCAGAATAATATGAACTCATGTAGTTCTTGAGAAGTATTTGCAGTTCATACTCCAGTAAATTTTCCTCACTTTATAATTTATGGGAAACTTCTGGAAAACTCCTGTGAAGAAAACCAACAGTACTCCTGCCATCATTGCCATTGCATAGGGTTTGCATTTGGTTTTTTTTTTTTAATCCAGGCTTTATTTTTAAAATTTTTTTTAAGACTTTGCAAGTCTTGAATATGTAATAAGTAAACAAGCCAATAGTGTGCTGTTGTTTTTCCATCACTCCCCATATGCAGATTCCACGTGGGAATTTCTGCGGTTGATTCTTGACCTCTCGATGAAAGTCCTGAAACAAGATGGAAAATACTTCACACAGGTATGATATCTGGAAAGTGCTGCTTTATATCTATTGCAATTTGCATTTTTTCAGGTAAGAAAAAAAAGATGTAACTACCTAAAAAACTACTACAAGCTGTTTTTCTCCCTTTAATGACTTATCAGGTGTTTTTGCATGAAAGTTAGGTTTTGTTAACTGACTTGTCTTTTTTTTCATTATTTCAGCTGAATATGTAGCACTTTTGTCTGGAGTTTAAAAGCATAATTTTAAGACTCAGCAAGAGTCTTAATACTACAGAATATAGCAGCTAAACAATTCTTTGAAAAGCAGAACAGATGTACTTTATGAAGAGATGCATGGTTTTTAAGCTAATGTCTCCAATTGTAGAGTGTAAAACATGAAAATTTATCATTTATTGAGGTGTAAGAGTTTGACATAGGTGCAGGGGGATGAGAAAATTAATATAGCCACCTCATAGATAATAGAATTGTGGTACAGCTTTCAACTGAAAATACTTCATGTAATCCTGAATTTGGAATGCCACAAAGCTGTGTGCAGTCATATGAGAATGTGACAGGAGCCAGCAGATGGTTCAGTGAAGTCTTAAGTCTCTGAAGTTGTATTTCTTTTGTCATGCTCATAAACTAGTCTTCTGATGTGTGGAGAATCTAAGTACTGTATTTTGGAATAATATCCTTAAGCTCTGAAATATAAAGAAATTGGTTTACTGTAAAATTTTGCAGGTTTATAAAGAAATGCAGAACTTGTGGGATGAGGCTTCTGGCAATTCTAATATGCTGCTCTATTTTAAAATGCTGTGGTTTTATGGGCAAGAGAAATTATCTTGTGGTTGAAATATAAGATACAATTAAAATGGTTGTACCACACTGTAAATTTTAATGGCACTTCTGTCCTGTTAATAGTGGAAATATTTATGGCAGACTTTGATATCAAAAGGACACAATCTTTTGGAAGCAGAGCGAGTTGTGTTGCAGTTGCTGTACTTACACCATACACAATGAGACTAGCTGGCCTTATTGAAATGAAGGTAAACATATGTGTGGGGGACAGGTTTTTTTGGACTTTGCAGAAGGACTCTTGAGAAGAAGCTTGTACTGAAAGCTGGAATGACGGCTGTGCTGTAGCCAGAGGACAGGAGGGGTTGTTTTGTGTCAGCTGAAACCAGCTGAGGTGGAGACTGGTGCAGCCCTTCCTGCCTGTCCTGTCCTCATGGGAGGAGATAAGTCAGCTCTCCAGCATCTGCTTGCACAGAAAGAAAGAAAGGACAGGAGTCCTGAACCAGCCCTGGTGGGTTTTAGCTGTTGTGAAACTATGCAATATTATATTTTGTGCTCCCAAACCAACAAGGTGGTACATAGCAAGATGGGAAAGAAACAATATTAAAATTGATGTGGCTTAAAATTGGACTTGTGGCTAATGGGTGGCCAGTGAAAAGGCTGGAGTATAGAAGCAGTGTTCTCTAGCAGTTTAGTCATCCTGAAGGCCTTGAAAAAAGGGTAATTAATACTGGGGCAGACAACTGGCAGAGCTTTTGTTACCTCTATTGATACACTATGCAGGCCATTTGATGGTCCTTGTAGCCCATTCCCAGTTGGGCCTCAAAAAACAAAATAATCCTCTGTAAAAATGGAATAAGCCTCTGTATTTGGTTTATGTGACCAGGTTTTGATAGTGGAGGGGCAAGCGGGGAGGGCTCCCCCATGTCCGACAAAGCCAATGCCAGACTGCTTCAGGGTGGACCCACTGCTGGCCAAAGCTGAGCCCATCAGTGATGCTGGTAGTGCCTCTGGGATAAGATTTTTGAAGGGTTGAAAGTTGCTACACAACAGCAGTTGCAGCCAGAGAGAGAAGTGAGAATATGTGAGAGAAACAGCTCTGCTGACTCCAAGGTCAGTGGAGGAGGGGCAGGAGATGCTCCAGGTACCAGTGCAGAGATTCCCCTGCAGCCCATGATGAAGACTGTGATGTAGGAGGCTGTGCTTCTGCAGCCCGTGAAGCTCCACAGGGGAGCAGAGATCCCTCTGCAGCCCCTGGAGGACCCTATGCCAGAGCATGTGGATACCTGAAGGAAACTGACTCTGTGGGAAACCCACACTGGAGCAGGGGTGCTGGCAGAACTTGTGACCCTGCAGGGGACCCATACTAGAACAATTAATGAAAAACTGCAGCCCGTGAAAGCGCTCGTGTTGGAGAACTTCATGGAGGACTGTCTCCCATGCGGGGAGACCCCATGCTGGAGCAGAGAAGAGTGAGAGGAAGGAGCACTAGAAATAACATGGGATGAACTGACCACAATCCCCATTTCCCCATCCACCATCAGCGCAGCAGGGAGGAGGTAGAGAATTTGTGAGTAAGGTTCACCCTGGGGAGAAAAGAGGGGTAGGGGAAGGTGTTCTTAAAATTTGGGTTTATTTCTTATTATCCCACTCTGATTTGATGAGGAAATTGAGTTTAATACCAAAGCTGAGTCTGATTGCTCATGATGGTAACTGGTGAGTGTTCTCTCCCCACCTTACTGTGGCCCATCAGCCTTTTTGGTATATTTTCTCTCCTCTGTCTAGCTGAGCAGAGGAGTAGGCACCTAGCATCCAGCTCAGGGTCAACCCACCACACCCTCAGACAACTCAATAGTTTGGCCATAGGATGAACAGGCTGTTGGGCTGCTCTAAAGAAAATCAGCTGTCTGTAACTTTAAGTATTTAAAAAAAATTGAATTCAATTAAACTATCTGAAGCTGGCTACTCAGATTATTGGGTTGGACTACGGTCAGAAGTTCAGGCATGACCACTACCAACTTTGGAAGCTTAGTCACACACTGGGAACTCAAAAATTATTTTGAATGCTCTGTTGTGCTTCCTGTTAAATGCCAGTGGTTTTAGCTCTGTGTATTAACATTGGGAATTTAGGTTACTTTTGTTCCAGCTATCAACTTTCAGGGTGCTTACGTTACACAGCAGGCCTTGCTGAAGACATCGTGTGCCTTTTAAGGCAGTTGTGTTTTGAAAATGCAGGACTCTGTATGCCCCCCAGTCCCTTCTTTGTGTTTTGGTTCTCTAAACCAAAAAGTATTAAATATCATCAAGAAAAGTGACTGAGGGAATGTCCACTTACTTGTTAGAGCCTCATCTTTGCTGTGATGAGGAAATGTCTCACAGGAAAAATTCAGCAGAAGGATTGTTGTCCTGTGGACTACTTGCTAGTAATTATAGTTGCTTCTTCTGCCTTGGCATTATGTTGTACTGACACTGAAAATTTCTATTCTTTGTAGTTTGTAGCATGTCCCCTTGTACCCTGAACAGAATCATGTGCATCTAGTTAGGATGTCATTTATTTCAATGCTGAAGAAACGCTTTACCCAAAAGTGGAGTTGTGTTCATGGAATGCCGTCCTTTCACATACTGTATTGCTGCCTGACTGTCTAAATGCCACTGCTGGGAAAAATAAAGGGAAATATTCATCACCTCTTCATTGAGCTCTGCAGAAGTTTTAGAAAATGTTCTGATCTGCACATGAATTGTCAGAAGGCAGGGTCTAGCGCTGTCTAACTCCAGATGGATATAATTTATCTGAAATGATAAAAAATTATTTCTGGCAAGCTGCTCTAACACACCTGGTGGTTCCCTCGGGATTCCTTCCTTGGTGATCCTCAGTCTCCAAATGCTGGTGCAGAATGTCCTGTCACCACTAGGTGGAGGCAGGTAACTGGTATTGCCTGGCAGTTTATTAACATTTATAGAGATTCTGCCTGTGGAAGATTTTTCAGACTATTTATTTGTATTCTTAGGGGATATAAGAACTTATGTGGCCAATTTTAAGATGCAGGAGGGACTCTTCCTTTTTTTTAGCTCTGTAAAGATATAAAAGGGGAGTTAATGGATGTCATTCTCTGCTGCTTTAAGTCTGTGTCTGAGTGTATTTGGGGAAAAATGCCTCCAATACTTTCTCTGTACAAATAGTAATCACAGCTTAGAACAAAAACTTGTACAAGTAGCAGCTGTGCTTTACATGCCCTTGTTTTTCTAGCTGCATCATCCATATTGAGTGTTGCAGCCTACACAGGATCTGCACAGAGAGACATAAGCTTTAGGGCCCTTAGCCTGCAGAACTTGCAAACCTGTCTGTAGGTTTAAGACTTGAAGCCTGTTTGTGAAAACTTACTGTTAAACATAATCCCACCACTCTGAGGTTCAATGGTCATATGGCGTGCTCTTTTTTCCATTCTTCTTCTGAAGCTGGTGCTTTGGAATGTTTAATGATATGACACAATATGATGTAATATGAGGCCATGTCTGTGAGATGCTTGGTGTTCCCTTCTCCAGGGCAGAGCCAGTTAGAGGTACAGGTTCCCAGCCATCACAGTGGAGAGAAATGGGAGTTGGTGAGGATATAAGACCTTGGCATATCCTTGGCAGTTTCGTGTCTAATACACCTTCCCAGCAACTTGTTTCTGAACACGTTAAGTGTTTTTACAGAATTGGACTTTATAAAAGTATGATTTTTAGATGGCCCAAGTGATTTCTTTCAAGTGAATATGTATACTTGTAGATATCAGCATGATATGTTTGTGGCTTTTGTTTTTCTGAACCATCACTTTCTTGTGCCTTCGAAGTAGAACATGAGGGTTGTCCCAAGAGCTGTGAAGCCATGGTCTAGCAGTTGCAGAGACTGATTGTAAGGTTGTCTCTGAGTGTCATTGGATTATGTGTAGCTAAGAAAATGCCTTTTTCTGGGCTAAGTTTTTGTTCTGTTCATCTAATCTTTTGAGGTTGAGAAGGCTATCATTTTCAGCCTGTTTATGAAGTAGAACCTTTAAAAATACCTCTAAACAGGAATTTGTGACTTCCTGGTTAGGGTCATTCAGCCCAGGCAGGATAGAAACTCAGACCACTCAGGCTCCAGTAAACATCACTGACCCCTGGTACAAAGGATCATGTGTCTCCCACACGAACATGTGACCCTTCGCTAAGCTGTCTCTTCCTGGCCACTCTCTTATACAGCCCACTAAATGTCCAGACAGTCATCATGTTGCTCCATAGTTAGACTCCCTTTTTTGGCTGCTGTGTGGGATTTCTAATTAGCACTTCCAATGAGGGAGCAAGATTCTCCATGACTGAACCATGAAAGGAGGCTGGAAGAATGGCTATATGTCCCTCTGTGAACCTCTGGGATTTCTTGGTAGTTGAGAGACTTTAAGGAACAGAGATTTTCATTTCCTTTTGTTACTGAGAGTTCAACTTTAAATTAATTGATCTTTTGGCCAGTGGAGGTACTTACAGTCAGGTTTGCCTCCATTATCTCCTTAACAGCCCTTCCTGTCCCCCAAAACCTAGGCCTAGCTTTGATGATAGGTGTTTCATGATCAGTGTCTCACTGCTTATTAGTCACTGTGAAGTGAGGAAGGATAAAACCGAGCCTTGGCTATGTCCAATTCTGGCACATTATTACGAAACAAAAATAGACACTAGTGTTAAAAATTAAACTTCTCTGGGATACAGTCACAGATAGAAGTGTCCGGTAACAATGACATGTGGGGTAAGACATGTAAGAAATGGGCAAGTATGGAAAAGAGACCCTTTCACCTGCTTTCAAGTCACTGGTTTACTTTCTTCAGGGTTGGAGGAAGCATAGTGGCCTAAGTTCAGCCTGTAACCAGTTGATGGACACATCCCCTTTATAGGTGGGCAGAGTTAATTGGAACTTACAGGGTTAATTGAAACAATTTTTGGTTTTGCTGCTTACTTTAAGGAATGTTTTTTGTCTGTCCAGAACTGTATTAGTTTTTTAAATGTGTTGTACATTGTGCTGTAGAAACCTAAAAACTAAACCCATGGATCTACAGAATGTATGCCTTGTGAGAGCCCAGAAAAATTGGTGTTGGGAAACAGGCATGAGCTGTTTAAGTGAGTGCAAGCACTGAGAAGACTCAGGATGCAAAGGCTGTGAAACAGATCAGGAGTCATCTGTCTTAAACAAGGTCTTACAGATAAAGATTCGTTAATCTCAAACTTAAAACTGCCTCAAGTACTTTTCTGTCCAAAGGATGCTTAAGGAGTAAAAAATAATTCATAATTCTCCTAGTTCTTACCTGTCAAATTTTTTGACATGGAACAGAGATTAAATAAGGAAGGGTGGGCAGAAGAGTTTGGTGGGGTTTTGTATATGTTGAAAATTTGACTGAACCCTGTGGGAGAAAAAAGTGATTTTACTTATTTCCTTTTGAAAACGTGTAATTGGTGAGTCATCTGCTTTAAACCTTATTAAACAGTGTTCAATATTACCTATTGTTTGAGTTATATGGTGTCTGTTCAGAACAAACAATGCATTGCTCCACCGCATAACTCTTCATTAGGCAGCGGGAGTTAAAGTGAACACAGGTTATTACCCTGATCTCTGCATTGCATTCTGGGCTTGGTTCCCTGTGGCACTTTAGTGATCCTAGAACACCTAAGTGTGATTGACATTGTTATTAACACTGTAGCCTTGGCTGATAAAGCTGGTCACCTTTTAAAGAAAGGTGTTAATAATAGTGATTTTTCAATAACTTTATTGAAATAAACCTTAAGTTCTGTAGAATTGATTTTTGGAATGCTTAACTTTGTGTTGAGTAAAGCCAGATAGTTACAAAAAATAGTAACTATGCAGAACTATAAAATCCTGTGGTGTTTCTCCAGAAGAAAAAAGGTTGAAAGAAGAGCCAGGGGGGTTGTCTGAACCTTTAGGCAAGATCTTGATTTGGAAATTGGGGAGTTGTGGGTTTGAATAGCAAAAATCGTTTCTTGGCATGTTCATTGCTCCTGTAATTTGTTTTTCATAGTGTCTGCAGTGATTTGTCTCTTGGTAGAAAAGGGAGAAATGATGAAATACTGAAGCGACAGTCTGGGAAGCTGGATACTTCTCTGTCATTGTCTATCCTATTCAACTTCCTACGTAATAGTGGTATGCTCTGTAAATTACCTAGCAGTGTTTCTATTTATGACTCAAAATTACACACACAGGTTGTTTTTTAGTTTCCTTTTGCATTCAGTCTGATGTTGAAACAAAATGATATGTCTGGTAAAGGGCAGCTGAAGGAAAAAAAAACCACCGCAATCCCCTGGATAATGACAGGTTACTAAACTGTACTGCAGCAGTCTGTTCATTGTTGTGCTCAGTGTTAGTCTTCTACGTTTTTACAAATCTCATTTGTTTTCTTATACCCAAACCCAAATATGAAAAATTCCATATAAAGTGTGTCACTTTCCTTTACCAAATAAACAAGTACAGGTTTGTTTGTGCAATATGATCAAAATTATAATCAGACATGTTTTGTGCAAGTTCTTTTGAAGGAGGACTTTCCCAAATATGATTTTGTAAAGGTTATAGAATGATAGAATGCAATCATTGGATTTTCTGGCCTGGAAGGGGCCCACAGGAATCATCAAAGTCCAACTCCTGGCCCTATACAGGAGAACCCCAAGAATCACATCATGTGCCTGAGAGCATTGTCAAGATGCTATGTTAAGGTTTTTTAATTTGAGGCTTTCTTTTCCACTTGTGAAAACTTGAGCGCAGTCCAAAAAAAAAAAAAACCCACAAATTGAGCTGGATGCAAAAAATTCAGAGGAAGGTTGGTGGAATGAATTCTCTTTTCACTTCCTCTGGAAATAGAAATGTTTTAAATACACTGTGAAAAAATCCTACCAGTAAAAAGTAGGAAAAATAGTATAAATCCCAAAGTCAGAATGTACATTTTACACTTTGGTTCTAGTTATCATCGGATGTTGTTACGTGGAAAAAATCAATGTAAATGGAGCTGTTCAGAAATACTGATTTCAAATGTGACCTCTGCTTGTTTAGGCCTCTGCCTGTTGTATGTTTTAAAGAGCACAGATAGTACTTCTTCAAACTCATCTTAGTTCCTTGCTTTGTGAAAATTAACTTTCAGTTGCATCTGTGTGCATGTAATAATTTTAAGGCCATTTAAAAAATCTGGGAGCACCAAAAAGAAGTTACACAGTAAAACGAGTCTGTCTTAAAGACTGTTCTGGATTTAGAAGCTTCATAGTGTGTTAGCAGAGCAATACAGTGTGTGAAACATAGGCAGTCAGACACTTAGGAACCGTGGAGTAAGTCCTGGTTCCTGGGGTCCTCATTTCAATTTAGAGGTCCTAAAATATTGAATAAGCTGTGACTGTAAGGGTACTAATTTTTTTTCATTATATTACCTTTTTCTTATTGAACCATCTGCATTCTTTCAGTCAGGTGCAGGTTACACATGTTATTGAATGGCAGGAAGGATCAAGATACTACATTCAATGGTCAGTAAAAAAACCACCCAAAATTGTGTGCTTGTGGGTACACACAAACACTTCCCAAAGTCATTCAGAGCAGCAGGAGGATCCTGCCGCTCCATAGGTGGAGGCTGTTGCTCTAGACTCTTTCTAACACATCACTTCTGTGCCTTGCATTTCTTGCATTAATTTTGCGGGGCTTTGGCTCTTGTGCTGGATTATTAGGAATTGTGTATTTGTTAACATAAAGATTTCCTTTTTGTGTTCCTTTTTCTCTTCTGTGGCAAACATTCCTCCACCAGAAGTGGTAAAATGCGTGGGGAAGCTGAGGATTTTTATACTGAGAGTTGCTCTGGAAAATGCTAGTTGATGCTTCTGTTTCTGCTGATCAGAAATCAGAAATGGAAAGCAGGCTTTGTGCTAGATCAAGGTGAAAGACATTTATACTACATGCTAGCAAACCCAACCATTAGGGGATGGGGACATGCATTTCCTGAAGATCTCATCCTGCCTGGCATATGGTCAGAATGGTACATACTGTGTGGGTAGTAGAGATTTGTAGTCATCGTATAACTTGCTGTTGATGTGTAATGTTACGGCATGGTTGATTTATCATGTTTGGGGCCTAGAGGTTGAGCTGAAAATTCCTCAGGAAGGTGGTTAAGGTAGAAGACCACAAATCAATTCATTTGGCTGTCAGTGTGCCAAGGGCCTTTAACAATATCTCCTCTTTGACCACAATCACAGAATGTATTATCTCTGTGCTGTGTCACAGCAACAGTATGCTTCTTTTTGGTGAGTCTTCATTCAGGGCCTCATACCTGGAAAAAAACAACCTGAGTAATTTGTGGACCACTCAGTGGTGACTGTATTCAACTTAACTTGATTGTAAATTAGTGTCCAGATAACTTGCATTTGCCGCAGTCTTCCTAAGACCGTTGAATTTAAGGTTGTGAAGTATTTGCTAGTCTACTCAGTTATGTAGGTAAGAAACTTGACAAAGCTTATTTTTTTTTAAAATTGAATTTCCACAACTGACTTTTATTGCTTTGGATAGTTGGTGTTTGTTCAATCTGGTGTTCTGTGAGCTCACTGTTACCAGTAAATCTTCAAATGTGTTCTCCAGGATATGGAGAATTCAGTCTTCTAATTCAAGCTTTCTCCATATGGGCATCCCAGGTATACATTGCAGTTACTTCTTCTTGTTATTGATACTTAGCTTGGAACAAGGTAGTTTTTGCAAATAAGAGTTGCTTGGGGGGGGAGTTGGGTGAGGTTTTTTGTTTGAGGTTTTTGGGGGGAGAAATGTTTTTGGGGGGATTTTTTTTTTGTTTTGTTTGGGGTTTTTTTATTTGTTTGTTTTAATTCCTCACTTTTTGTATTGTATTTTGTTTGTATTCCAAAAATATGTTTGGTAATATTGTTTCACCCCTAAGACAAAAAAAGGTATGGTAGGAATCACTTTTTTTCTGAAACATGATGTGTGGAAACTCAAGACAGTGTAGCCCGCAGCCAGAGTACTTCTGTATAATTTGATGTATTTTGTTATATTGCTTTGTGGAAGAATCTGTTTAAAATTGATAGGCTATAGTTTTTTTAATAGTGCATTTAAACACTGTAAGATCTAGGCAATGTTAAATAACTGAGAAAAATCTGGATGTTGTAATACTGTTTACTAATACATTTAAGCAATCGTAAAGAAAATGGTTATGGAGTAGATACTATAGGCAAACAACACATGGTGGTCTGTTTTAACTGGAAGCCCTCATAATAATGGTTCCTTCTACTAATGAGAATATAGATAATCCCCCCATACTTACCCTTTCTTGAAAGGATACAAATTGTTGTTTGCTGTAGGCAGAATGAAGACAAGCTGTTCAGTGTTTGCCTTGTAAATATTAAATATTAAGAACAGCATGTATCTGATTCTGAAGTATGTGGGAGCCTTGCAGTAATGTCAAAATGTATATATTCATCTGAAATTTTGCTTATTTGCTTGATTGTGACTGGGACTTTCTTTTTTTCTTCAGGGAAACTGTATCAATCTGACTGATGCCTTGTCTCTGTATGAAGAACAGCTTAGCAGGCTTTATTGTCCTGTGGAGTTTTCAAAAGAAACTGTGTGCGTTCCTTCCTACATGGAATTGTATCCTTAAAGGCTGAAGAAGACTGAAGAGTGTGTATTAATAAATCAAGCAGGCATAGATTTGGTTGGAGGTAATGAAGTCAAAGCAAATGAAGCAAAAAGGCAGTTCTGATTTAAACACTTCTTTTTTCATAGTATATAAACTACTGCAGTTATATTTTGAGGATAATTGTAGGAATTGTTTTCTGAAAGTGCTAAAATTCTCAGCTGGTGGAATGGTCAGCACCTTTCATGAACAGGCTGCGTTTTTGTTAACGTTTTTGAGTGGTGTGTGTGATGTAGGATAAATTGTATGATAAGGGTAATGCTGCCTGGGAGTTCTGACAAGGCTGTATCTTCTTATCTACTTTTTTTCTTTTACAAAGATAAGAAACTCACTTCATACAGATTAGCACGATCCAGATCTTTAAATATTGTCTGACAGATCTATTCTTGAATGTACAGCTCAGACTTGTTTTTTAAGACTGGGGAATGGGGAAGGGAGTGATACCTAACAATCATTACTAGTTAGTGTTACTGGAAAAAAATATTCCAAGTGGAGGGTTATGCATATTCTCAGCAGCATCCCATTCCTAAAAATAATTCTTCAGAATTTCTTCAGTTTGTGGGTAGCAGGGAAGTTATATAAGGAGCTAGAAGTTTAAACTTCAAGCCGTTAGTTTGAGAGGGGCATTTTGATCTGCTGTAAGGTGGTTCTGCCGGCTGCGTTTTACCTTGAGTGTTTACTGCTTTTATGGGATCTCCCTGGAAATGTTTCTGCAGGGTGAAGCCTGCTGTGGCTGTCTCTCTTGACAGGAAACATCTTTCCAGGATCTGCTTATTCATAATACATTAAGTACGTGGTGCTGCGACAGCCTTTCTTCTGTTGTGTGTTCATTTTGCCTCCCTTCCGTTTCTAACCCCGCTAGTGTTCAATGCTGCAGCCTCCATACTGACCCCTTACTGACTCCAGACTGACTATAGCCAGCTCTTCCTGCTTCTCATTATTGTCAGCTCTCTGTGAACCTCAGATCTGACCTCACATTTTCAAGACAAAAGAATGTGAAGGATATAAAGATACTTGCCCTTAAAGCTTACGGTTTCAGAGAAACCGGTTATTTTTGCCTTTACAACTGCCAGGCCTTAATGGAACATTGTGATATGAAGAGTAGGCATCCTTGAACTGCTGAGTCAAAAAGAGAATCCAGGGAGATTTCACTTTTGAGTGTTTTGCCTACCCTTTATAAGCTACCAGAAGTTTTCAGAATTTAAATGTAAGTGAAAAGAACTACATTTTAACTGTATACTACAAATGTTGCCTTTTTTTTTTCCTTAACTGCTTATTTTCTCCAGATGGGTATTCTACACGATTTGGAAGAAACAGACTGACATCTGAACATCAAGATTGAGATTATCCTAAATGTACATGCTGCATGGAGCATATAGGCCTGCCACATGCTGCATATTGGCATCTTGAACCTTTAAATTATATGCTGTAGATGATCCTGAAACTTAGTCATGCTATTGATTGTGAATTCTTTAAATGTTTTTTTATTATTATTTTAATTTAAAAGCAAATGGAAAATGTATATTTTGACGAGCTAGGGTGTTATTTTTGAAAGTCAACTTAAAGATGAATAAGCAGCAAAACTGTATAGCTGCTCACTGCACTGAACCTTTAGAATGTGATCCTTTTTATTTTTTTGTAGATCTTCACAAACTGGTTGATTAAAAAAGACATCTTTAGCATTTCATCCCTGAAGGGGTGGTCCATGGAGTTTTTGTTGGTTTTGTTTTTCCAATAGATTTTTCATCTATGGTGCTTTTTAAAAATGGGAGAGGGTTTTTGTGTGGTTTTGGTTTTTGTTTTTTAAATGAAAACTGCAGTGCTTCCATATAGACAAGGGCATAACTAAAAAAAAAAATCTTGTGAGAAAATACCCCAAGTCCTTTGTTGCAAAGGGAAGAATGCCAGTCTTAAATTTTTATTTACCCTAGTTTCCTTCATCATTGCTGTAATCTCTGCAGCAGAAGAATCTTTGTCCTTTTACATCCTGGAATTCTTGAGTTGCTGCCATATTGATTACTTGGATTCTGATACGGATTTAACAATAGGTTTGTACTGAAGCATGAAGATCGAGGCTGGGTTTTCATTCCACCACAGTGCAAGAAATTGAGTGTAATGAGGTTCTTGTGGGCATATCTTCTCCCCAGCCTTATGGGAAGCACTAGATTTTCGAAGTAAAAGTTGGCTTAGAGGATGAAGAAATGTGGGTGTGATGTGATCTATCTTTATGTGCACCTGTAGTGAATGTTTTGGGGCAAGTATGTGTGGGCTTCAGTAGGGTCAGTGCTGGTTGTATTGCCACAGATGGCCCATATTGTGTGAGGCTCTTGCTCAGTTAGAGTCACTTGCAGTGTAAAAATCAGTAGAAGCTGGGGTGCATTGTAGTTCTGTTCTGGAAGAAGATGCATTTTTCTTTAGCTGTTTCTTATGCTGTCAAAAGTTATATTTTTGTAAGAGTTTGCTATGTATTGACTAAGATATTTGTGTTTAAAAATCCCACTTGAGGTAGGAAGGATATGACTATTGTGTGCATTTTTTACTTTTCCAAGATAGAATAAAAAGTGCACTATTTCCCTAAACACTCTAATCCTGAACAATAATGATGTTTCATTCCATACCCAGTATTAACATTTTCTTAGTTTTATTGGATAGAGTTGATTTGCGCCCCCCCCCCCAAGATACTGCTAATGAAAACAAACCAAACAAAAGCTGTCCTTTATATTCTTAAACCACACATAAAGACAAATTTTATTGCATCCCACAAATATTCTGTTCATGGAATCGGAGTAGCCTGTGCAGAATTCCAGACTGATACTAGAAAACTTGCAAAAATTTGCTGTTTCTTTGGTCTATAATTGGTCTAAAATTGTTAGAATGTTTTCAGTTTGGATAGCCAACAGAAGTATTTTTCAGTCTTACTATTTTGAATTATCACAGTTAATGTTAATTCTTGAATATACACAGGGCACAGTTCTTTCATGGCCTACAGCTTGTGAATCACTAAATACTCCCAAAGAACAGAGCTTCCCTCTAAATAGAATAAAGTGTCCTGCATTTCCCTGTGTGTTTTAGCTCTGTTGTAGGCATCCCAGAAAAGACCTTGATATTATTACCTATAATCTAGTAGAGACTCTTCATTTATGATCCAGGGCTGCAATCAGTTTACTGTCTAGCTGCAGATGAATGCAGATATTCTTCAAACAGGTGTATCCATAACTTTGCAAGCATGAATATTTCCATTGGTTCTTAGTGTGATTACTCATGCAGGTGAAGAGAAGCGCACAGGGACAGAGCTCAGAGCATCTGTGTTCCTGGATGAGCTTGGCAGATGTAGAAATCAGTCACAACAATTGGGGGCGGTATAGTTTTTAGCAAGGCAACTTGTGAACTGGAAGATGACTTAATCTGCTCGCTGTACCAGGGCTTGTACTTCCCTTTAGCATCGGTGCACAGGGAGCTGCTGGGTGTGCAGGGACGTTCTGTAAAGATTCCCAGAGTGACCAGGGGACCTGAATTGCATATTAATAGCTGAGAGGCAGGCAGCAGTGCTTGCAAACTTTTCAACTAATAGGGTATGAAGAGAGTTGAAAGAATTATTTTTTTTCTTTAACTTTTTTTTTAAACGTAGTGTTTTGGAGTGATAGATGCAGTATAAAGCAATTCAGCAAACACTGAACATTATATTTTTTTAAGTTGCTGAACTGATTCTGAGCAAATATATACACACTGTCAGTCTTTATTTATTTGTTGCTGTAGTGTAGATTTTTTTAAAAGAAAAGTCTGTGTTAGAATTTCCAAATGCAAACTGCTATAGCTGATCGGTTTTCCATGTTTAAGGCCAGTTGGGAAGTAGCTGTAATTGCTGCACCATGTATGCAAACAGTTCCCAAGATATGGTTAACATTAGGAGTTTCTTAATTACTCTTTGCACTAAATGCTGCTTCTACCTAGAAGTTACTGATTGATAGTAGTTTGTGCAAGGAGAAACTGCTGGCATTGTATCTACTGCATCAGTGCAGTGTACATGTTAAAATAAAGGTACGCTATCATTACTTGCGTGTTTGAATTGTTAAATCCATTGTGGATTCAGTGTTCAAATTGATGGGTATTGATGGGTATGATGCTTACCGTTGTACCTCCTTTTTCCTTGTTGCATAAAGGTACTTCGTGGTCCTTTTATTGAGTATCTTTTCTGTCTCAGATTAATAAATTCAGTTATTTTCCATGTAATAAATGCTCAGATGAGATACTCTGTATTATGGAACAACACATATATTTGATATTTGTAATGGGGGGAATCACTTGAAGCTTCAGTGATATTTGCCTAGCAAGAGTTAATTTTCTGTACAGTGTTTTAGATGTGAATTCTTTGGAGGTCTCTAAGTGGAAGTTTGAGGTTTTCTGCTAAAGAGGTAAGTTGGCTTTGGGTGACAGTGTGACTCATTGTGTGGCACAGAGAAGAGACAGGCTTCGTAGAAGTCAGTGTGACATTGAGAATGATGGAAACTGGCACAGAAGTGTAAGGAACCAGGGAGAAGGGCATGAACAGGATGGGCACATCAAAGAAGTTATTAACTTTTCTGAATCACACCCCAGAATAATGTCATACCATGGAAGAAAAACATGACTTCCAGAAAATATAGATTTACATGAATTCCAGCTAACTGGAAAGGAGAAGTATTTACACATCTGCATTAAGTACAGTGATAGTAGAAGGCTTGATAGTTCAGAAAAAGAAAGGGGGAAGCCTTAACTTTCTGAGGGGAAAAAAGTCTCACATATAGACTGAGGGTAGAATAAGGGGTAATTTTGGAGCGCCTACATGCACAGCAGGGAAGAAAGGTATCTTGCCTTTTTAGTTTTGCTGTTTGAGAGTTTGAGGTGTTGACAGCTTGCTGGAGGGAACAAGGCGAGGGGATGGGTGAGAGGAAGAGAACTCAATTTTTTATTTTGAGGTATAGGAGACTGCAGATGACGTTGCCTGTGGGTAATAGGAAAAAGCTGACAAACTTTGCCCACAGAGGGAAGAATAGTTGGAGTCATTAGAGATGCTGAGGGAGCAAGTGAGAGAAGTAGCAAAGTAAGCAAGTGCTGCAGTGATTAATAATAGCACTGAGCAGCTTAGAAGTGCCTTTTTGAAGTGTGGAATGCTTTAGGAAGCAAGGAATGAGAAACGCAGAATGGGAACTGGTGGGATGTGAAGAAGTTCATACAGTGGTCTTCAGAGGTAGAAGTGGAGAAGGTAGAAAGAAGGAAAAGAAGAATGTGAAATGAACTTTGTAACTGGAAGTGTGATGAGAAGTATTCCTGTGCAGTGTCAAGAGTGGAAAGGATGTGGGTGCAAGAGGATTAAGATGGAAAGGAACTGGGGAAATGAGCCAGGAGGAGGAACCAAGAAACAGGACAGCACAACTGATGTGGTGTGGGGATTTGGGGAACACATCTGGATGTACAAAAAAGAGTGCTAGTCACACTGCCCAGCCTGTCCTCTGATGCTATTGGACAGAGAAGGAAGAGAAATGGGTAACATTTGTATTTGGTTTGATTTGTTTTTTGGGGGGTTTTTTTGTTTGTTTTTTTTTTAACTGAGTAATGAGTACAAGATGTTGTTCTAAGTATTTTAGAAGGAAAAGAGTTTAACTGCTGGAAATTAAATGAAGACTAAAAGGAAACTTCAGATTAAGGAGTGTTTAAGGCTAGACTGATTACTGAAGCAAATACATACAAAATTCATGAAGCCCAGAGGAAAGGCAGCTGTGGGATTTAACTGTCATGGATTGTCAGTGAGCATGGAAGGGTGGAAGGCAGAAGGATACCAATGGCATCTCTGCTGTCTTCAGTTCATGGAACTGGAAATACTGATCAGAACTGGCAAATGTATGATAATAGTAACGATTGAAAAGCACTGCTACAGACCTCTGACTTCAACATGCCATGACAACTTTGTGTGTTACTCAAGAGAATATTTCATGACTCAATGGTAAGTGCACAGCACGGTGTGCCACATTGCCTGTGCAGCACCCAAATACAAATGTATTTTATTGGTGTATAATGGAAAAAATTTTGTGCAACTGTTCTTTGTATAGGCACAGAAATGCACCAGTGGAATAAAACAATAGTTTTAGTTGATGGGAATAACAAAGAGGAGTGTGTACAGCTCTGTGAAGCCTTTTCTTGTTTTGGTAGCTGCTAATGTTGTCTGACACTTCCCCATTTAACTTCAGTAAATTATCAAACCTGGTGGTTTTGATTTTAAAAATTATTTTATTTTATTCCATGCTTTTCCCGATTCTACTCTTAAGCTCCACACTGGGACATCCTGTGAAATTACTTCCTAGTTATTGGCATGTCTTATAACACATAGATGTTTTCAATGATACTTTATAACCACTGGTTAGTTATTTGGGGTGGAAGGATGACAGTTTTTTTCAGTAAACAAATTTTTGACAGCTCATTGTTTAAAATCCCAATGAAGACTAACAGAATAATTATAGGAACGTTCATTAACTTTCCTTTTTAGAAAGGACAGAATACCGTTAGGAATTTTTACCTGTGTCTTGAAGTAAAGTGTTCCTGCTACCATTGTAAAATTCTTACTGTGTATATAACAGTTAAATACTAAGGAAAGGGAAGCTATCTGCTGACATTTTCTGGAGCTGATTTGCAGACAGCCATGTGTCTTAAATTATAGCCAAGATGCACTTAATAGAATCGTGAAGATAATCAACCATTAACCTAACACTGCCAACACTAAACCATGTCCCTGAGTGCTATAATCTCTACTTCAGGGATGGTGACTCGACTGCTTCCCTGGACAGCCTGTTCCAGTGCTTCATGACACTTTCAATGAGGAATTTTTTTCTTAATAGCCAGTGTAAACTGCCTGTGGCACTAAGTGAGGCCATTGGCTCTTGTCCTAATGTTTGTTCCTTGGGAGAAAAGAGTGACCCCCACCTCACTACAACCTCCTTTCAGGTAGTTACAGAGAGCAGTAATGTCTCCTAAGTCTCTTTTCAAGGCTAGAGCAACCCTCTTGCCTCAGCTGCTCCTCCTAAGGTTAGTGCTCTGGGGTCCCACAAACTGAACTCCAAAGGCCTGTAGAGGCCACTGCATTACTGTTTCTGGCTGTCAGATCTTCACCCACAGCTGGATCTTCACCCACCTCTGGATGCAGTTCGATGGCTGCTGGGAGATGGCCTTGTGTGCACAGACTTCTGTTTTTCGCTTTTCTTTCTGCGCTGCTCCAAAGTAGAAGTACTGCCTGTGTCTCCCAGGCAGCTGAGAAGGTTGCTCATGGTGCAGGTACATGGGTGTCTTTGGCCCAAGTGTCTGGGCCTGGCAGTCGTGAAGCTGCAGGAGTGGACTGGGTGAGAAGTGGCAAAATGCTGTACAATCGAGTTGGGAACAGCCTTGTGAGCGGCACGGTGAAAGGAAAAGGGGAGAAAGCACTGCAGGCACCAGAGGAGAGATTCTCCTGCTGTCCTGGGCAGGACTCCAATGGAGCAGGGACTTCCCTGCAGCCCTTGGAGGGGACTAGGCCGGAGCAGGGATCTGCACTGCTCTCCACAGGCCCTGCACTGAGGCACATGGATACTTCCTGAGGAAACTGCGGCTCCTCTGGCAGCAGGTTTATGCTGGAGGACTGTGGCCCTTGGGAGAGATCCCACTCTGGAGCAGGGGGAAAGTGTGGAAGATGGAGCAGCGGGATGGAGTTGGTAGTGGCTGAGTCCAGGCCCTGGTGCCTTTGCACCCCTCAGGGGAGCAGGGCGAGGAAGGGGCAGGAGTGAATTTGAGCCCAAGAAAAAAGACTTGGGGTATGAGAGATTTAATCTTGGTTGTTCGCTTCCCTGTGTTTTTAACTGGCAGCATATTGAACCAGTTTGGTAACTGGTAAAATAATGAATGGAATGGAAGCTCAGCTGGAAGGAACATCTAGAGCAAAAAGAAATACCTAGTCCAACTTCCTGACCAATTCAGAGTGATCAAAAGTTAGAGCATGTTCTTAAAGGCCATTGCCCAAATGCTTCTTAAATGCTGACAGGCTTGAAACATTCACCACCTCTCCAGGAGGCCTCTCGGATGGACATTTTTCTTAGGCCTCCCTTGGTTGTTGATGTATTTATGCATTCACATCTCCTGGAGCCCTGATGATCTTAGTACAGATGTGTTATCTTTATGCGTGTTTTTTGTTGTCCCAAACCTAAAAAGAAAAGTTAATGAACTGGGGGGTGAGCTATGAACTGCTGAAGGTACCTCAGAAGCAGAAGGCTGATCCAAGCTAGCCCAAAACCTTTCAGTGCAAGGGAGATGGATCTGGCAGGTGTGGGACACTCACAGATACCAAACCACTCACTCATCACATTCATGGACTTCTGCATCAAAACTGCAAATGTCTAATAGTGCAAAATATCAGATAATGGAGTCATATTCCAGCACCCCCCATGATGATCTCTACCTGTTCTGACAAAAATTAGCTTGCCTTAACACAGAGGTTCACTTCCAGTTGGTGCAGAGTCCAGACCATACATGAGATGTGGAGATGTTGCTTCTGAGTACAATCCAAAGGCAACAACATGTGGAATGGGAAGTGACTGTGCTTGTCTATTCCGCCCTGTGTGCCCAGAGTTGCGCCCTTCCCTGTGTTGTGTGGCCAGGTTGCTGTGGATGCTGTTTGCACCTTGGCACTGAGGATAGAACAGGTTATGAACACTGGATATATTAGGCCAACTCAGATGTGAGGTGTCGTGCTTGCCCAGAGCCTCCCGTCTGGAAGTGCCCGACACAGGAGACAGAGCTGCAGGACAGAGAGAGGGACAAAACAGACTGGTGGCTGTGGGTACACCACTGTCCTCACCACAAGGGAAGTCTGCAGCCCACCGCCCATGGGGTCCCTGCTGGTAGTGGATGGGTGAGACAATGGACGCTGGTCACCTGGATTCCTCTGGAGGACCATGTGCAAGCTGCAGGAAGACGTCCCTGGAACACCTTCAACCTTTAAAATAAGGTGATACATTAGATATGACTGGGAAAACAAACAAGATAAGAGGAATTTAGTACTCTTCTAGGTAAGTAGGGCAAGAGACAGCCTCATTAAAACTGAGGAGTCCGAACCATTTTCAAGTTGCTGACTACTTAGCCTGGAGGCATGAAAATATTAACAACTTCTGGAATTTCTGGAACAATGAAGGAGGTTGCTCTCTTGAGCTAAATCTAAAGAGTCAAACTACTGCTGGAGCCTTTCTATTGTAGTGTGTGTTTTCAGCCTAGGGGTTGTGCTAGAACTATTTTAAGAGCTTGCTCCCAATACAGACCTAACCCTTAGGTTTGCTGAGACTAGAAGGTATGATCCCTCTTGTCCCCTGCCTCTCTAAACTTCTATTTCTATAAGTGCTGCAAACGCATATGAGATATATGGAAATTTAGTTAGCTGTAACTTCTCAAAGATAAATATTTCAGATTTTCTTGCCTGGGGTGTTTTCTAAGGTCTGTTTAACCCAGTTCCCTCAGTGCTACAGCTTGGGGGGGGAGGGAGGGGGTGTTCCTGTGAAGTCATTTATTCCAGTAGCTGTGCCGTGTGAATGGTCCCAGGTATCTCTTCATTCTCACTGCTTTGGCCTCACCCTGTGTTGTCCCCTCTGCCATGAGAGTTGCAGGGAGCTCTCCCATGGCCACATGACAAAACAAGTGGGTTAAAAACAAACAGAGACGTTAAAGGGAAGCGGGGAACAGATGTCACTCAGCTACACTGCTGAAATGAATGGATGAGAAAGCAGTCTGTGTTTAAAATGGACCTCTGGCTCCTCATGTGCTGGCAGACTGTGGTGAGCAGGAATGGGAACTAGTGGTGGGATGGGGGAGCAGGTCATGCCGGGTGTAGGATATGGGACAAATGTTCAAAGTAAAGGTTGCAGAGCATCATGGTTTATACCTGCTTTAGAAATACAGAGAAGAGTTGCTAGGCACATTACCTCTTGGTTTTTTCTTGTCTTTCTCTGATCCCATGTACTGAATCACTTACATGTCCCTTCCAACTAGAGGTATTTATGGTATTATGATTTCAGTCATCCAGAAGTTTCACGTAATTCGAACTTTGAGAGCACATAAAAGGTGATCCAGTAACTTTGATCTAGTGAGAATTAAGAACTTCATCTATGTCAGTAGTCTGCTGTTGGTGTAGCTTTGTAGGGGGGTGTGTTGTTTTTCAGTTACTTGTTGCCATTCATACCTTCAAAACTTTTAAATAAAATTTTGTTTATGCCAGCAATTTGGCTCTCACAGTTGATTTTGGTTACATGGACTGATTTTGTTCTCTTCTGAGGTTAGATTAAAAATACGATAATGCTACTCAAGTTTTAGATATATTTTCTCACAAGGAATTTGTTTTAAAGAATGTGGGGACAGCACCCGTTTTGTGCAACATGAGCTTCCTGGCTCTTGATCTTCTTTGAAATGTGAGGCCCATTATTTAATTTAATTTTTGCTACAAGCAAAATCGTCTATGTGGTTTTAGATACCTTTGCAGAAGGAGTGCTGTTATATGCTGTCACAAAGGTAAGCCCCTGCTCAGTGAGTTACAGGGGCAGGGTACCTATGTGGGCCACGGTGATTTCCTTCATCCAGTAGACGTGCTTTTCTGTACTGAACATGTATTATTTAGGAGAGCGGAACAGCATGGTCCAGGTCTGGATCATGCTTGCGACCTGGCTTTCTCAGCACCTGCTTGGCTGTCTGGTGGCAGTGAGTGAATCATTTTTCCAGTGAGTAGCAGAAGTTTGGCCATTCTTGAGCATTTAATTGTGAACAAATGATCCTGAACTATATCTGAACTTCAAACACACTAAAATACATTTTATGTCATGCTGATCAAAATACATTTGAATAGCTTTAAATATTTTACAGTGCATCCAGATTCATGCAACAGTGGATGAGTTTCATTCAGTATTTTATTTAACTTAAAATTGTGTTTTATAGTTGCTTTTATGTCCAGATATAGGGAAGAAAAATATGTGGTTAAAATAAATGTTTTTAGGAAATGAGGTTGAAAACACTCGATACCTCCTAAGAGCATGTCTTCCAAAGGCAAAGGCTGCAATGCCCCAAGAAAATGTAGTCATGGCATCACACTATGAAAACCTGGACAGTGTGAGTTTATCTGATTGACTCAGAATGAAGTGAGCTGCATTTGCATCATTCCTGCTAACGTGTTCTGGTGCTCTGAAAAGTGTCAGTAGTTGACTGCAAAGGGAATTAATTTAATTTTGGCAATGGTCAGCACCTTAGTGAAAATCAGGAACTCGGCACTGCATTTTTTCAGGCTGCTTTTCCAGGGAAAGTTTTGGAACCACAGGAAGTTAAGTAAGAGGAGCAGGTCTTAGCCTTTAGGAAGTTTAACAAAGACCTGGGAGAAAATGGAGGTCTTTCACTTAAAACAGCTGATAACCTGGGCATTGTGACCACATCTTCACTGGCTACAGCACAGCCTGGGATTGTGATCTCTCTGCCACTGGCACACAGAAATTCTCATCAGGGTCTTACCAGTGTTCTGTGCCCAGCTGCCCTGAACATGGTGGTGGCTGTACGCAGATGCAGAGTCAAGTCAGGTTTGGGAAGGCAGTAGGAAATTCTCTCGTGTGTCTTAGTCCAGATGCAGTCTGGCTGTGAGTGCTTTCTCTCTGTTTTGAGGGGGTGGAATATGCCTCTACAGGCTCTTATTTTCTCTTATTAATTGATGCTTCAAAAGCCATGATATTCCTAGTTTGTTTTTAGAATCTTACTGCCAGCCTGCAGACTTTTGCTTAGGTAAAGCAAAAGATGTTGTGAGTAAGTTCTGGCCAATCTTATTTCTGTTGGTAGTCCAAATTGCAAGGCACTTATCACATCTATCACTTTTTTAATTAAAAGCACAATCTTCACGAAAGTTTTACTTGAGTATTGTTGTAAAGTTGGATAATGAATATCCCATTTCAGTCAACCAGTTCAATCAAGGAAGAGGCTGATCACGTTTGGAGTAATTTCAAAGAAGTAGCAACAGAAATAGCATCAAATTATTAAAGATCTATGAATTTATCAGTGTCTTTTAGCAGACTAAGATTCTGTCATTCTCTTGGGAAGTACATACTGAAGAAGCCAAAGAAACTTTTTCAGGAGAGTGCGATCCTTTCTGCAAGTTGTTGAAAAGGTTTAGCTTTGGTTAGCATAATTTTCCTTCCCTGTAAAGAAGCTTGGTCATGACTATTTTTGTCATTGTTATTAACTTTGCTAACAGTATTGCTAATTTTTTGCATAATTATATTTAAATCTAACAGTAGCTAGTTAGAGCCATACTGAGGCCCTTTCATCAGTTTCCCTAAACCAGCTATTTCTTCTTAGGTTAGTGAAAATTTATGGGGAGCAATACCATGTAATGATCCAGCTTTTGATCTCAAATAAGGAGTTTGGGTATATTTGACAGTACAGAAATCCTTATTCTGTTCTATAGCCTTGTGCTAATAGTAAAGAAGACAACAAGTCTTTATTTGAAATAGAGATGTTGGAAACTTCAGGGAAGGGCTGTCAGAGACATAGCAATTTGACTTGTAAAGATAATTATAGTTGGTACCTAACTGATTTTTGAGGATTTCTGCAACTTCAGGAAAGCAAATGTTTGGTCTCAATGATCCTGTCCCATGGGGCCTCATGCTGTGGTTTTAACCTGATCCGACTCTGGTCTTTCCATTCCTGAGAACTTGCTGACTAAATGCATTTAAACTCTGCTGAGGGGCTGCTCTTCATCATTATTAGATATGTACATAGTTACTGGAGTCGCACCAAGATGAGGACGAGAACAGACAATATCTAGAAATACCTCCACTGAATTAATTCACACAAAATCTCACGTTGTCAAGGGGCGTTTTATTTAGGGCATCATATTTAATGTGTGATTTTTCTGGCTTTTAGCTGTGTGCAAAGTCAATTTTAATCTCATTTTGTGATAAGGAAGAAGAAAAAGAACTCAGTGGAGTAAAATGCTTTGAAATAAAACTAACTTCAGGAAGACCCTGAGCCATTTGAAGCAACACCCTATAAGAGTAGGATTTGGTTTTTCAGGTTTGTGAGTGGGGGTTTTTTTGTTGTTGGTTTTCTTGGTTTTTTGGGGTTTTTGCCAGGCTGTTTTCTTCTGGAAACAGAGGTTATACAGTTGTGCTTTCCTGTCTCTGCGCCCCTTCTCTCCCACCCAGCCTTGCTAACTAATGCTAGACCTTGTCAGCCACCTTCAGTCAAATTTGACAGAGGGGATTTGGGTTCAAAGATATTCTGACAAGTCTTTGCCTAGGTGAAAAGGTCTCTTGTTTCTGCTACAAGCCCTTGGTTAGGTACATTTGTTGTGCAGAGGGATGTGATGCAACAGCCCCTGTGCGAGAAGAGCTTTCACCAGAGCTTGTGCCTGATGGGACTGCTGAGCTCTACTGCCTTGGGGTTAAAGCACTTGGAGGAGCTTTTGCTCCACTTTTTCTGGTTTCCTACCAAAGGTTAGCACAAGCAGGTGAGGAGATAGCAGTGACAGAGTGCCTGTTTCCTGTTCAGTGGCACCTCTGTGGAGCGATTCCTCTGCTCCTGGCTGCAGCTGCCTCTGAGCTCTGCTGCTGCCAAAGACAGATTTGTGCTGCTGGAGATCCAAGTGGGAGAGCAGGCAGGAGCCATTGCTTTTGCAGAGGCAGTCGTGCTTCTCCAAGAGACAGGAGGTCACAGTGGAGGGATCTCTTTGGCAGAAGCTGAAAGCAGTCACGTGCAGGGCAGTGTCTCGCCTCCTCTTTTAATTTAAAATGCCAGTGAATGCATGTCTCTTTGCACACCTGAAAATTCATCCATGGGACACAAACTCCTTGGTAACCAAGCTTCTTGCTTCCACTCATATAAATAGACTTTGACAGCTCTGAGTGAACATCTGGACAAAGCAAAATAAGTGGGTAAAGCTCTGGTGGAATGATGCAATATTTTAAGGAAACAACAGACATTTATTTGTGTTCTGTCTACCTCCCTGCACCTACCACTGTGGCCATTGGAAAAGTAACATTTCCCAGCAATGTCTTTTTCAGTGTCTTTACAGCCTATGTACGTAGTTAGATTACATGAAAAAAGCAATAATTTGCTCTGAGTTACGCCAGGGTATCTTGTCTATTTCTTAATTCCTAACTGAGATGCCTTTCTACAGCCCATGTCAGCATGCACCCTTGTTTAATCTATACAGTGGGATGACAGATGGGAAGGATGCCCATGTGATGGCTCTGTGTAAACACTCTCTGGTTGTAGTGTGAATGTGGTCTTTAGAAGAAGTCATGTTTGGTTTAGCTAGAATTGAATGTGCTTCTTGAAGAAAAATTGCTGGAAGACCTAAAGCAGTTCTTTCTGCTTTAGAACATACGCATTGCTTCATTAAAGTGCTTTTTCAAAAGCAGTAAATAAAAAGCTTGCAAACTTGAGTGGCTTAACTTTAATCATCCCAGATGTTGGGTTTCATAGTCAGTTGCTGTTTGGGTTAGATATAAACACCTTTTGGTCAGAGAACACAACATTTCCTGCAGCAGGGAAACGTTTTTCTTGGAGTAATGAGAATAGCTTAGTCTACAAAGAAAAGAAAATTGATTTGGAGTATTAGATGCTGGAGAACAAAGTTTTCTGCTTTGCAGGGTGTTCTCCTCACAGTTGCAGTTATAGTTAGTGGAAAAGCTTGCCACCAGCAGTGTTTGGAGCCCTGCAAATCCTGTTGGCTCAGTATTCACTCCTAATTAATGACCCACTTCTCACAGATGCGCTGAGGCCTTCTGTGATGTGGCTGTACCAGTGGAAAACAAGTCATTTATTTACAGCTGTATCTGTCCTGTGAATAAAGGACATGAAGTAGTGCCAGAGTGTGGTTTCTATTTGCTGCAGCACAGAAATTTGGCAGCTTTTGTAGCCAAGGATGTGTAATTTATAAAATTCAGAGATCTGAAGACAGCTGGTCAAGCTGTCTTCAAATGCAACATATTGCGCTTTTCTTGAGCATGCTTCGTGTATGTAAAGCCCCATTCTGGCTACAAGAGCTGCATAGTTCGAAAAAACAGTTCAAGGCCTAGGGAGGAACTCTTGAAATGGGATGGAATACAGCCTTTACTCTGACCCACACTAATTAATCTCTTTCAGTGAAGCCAGCATATACCTCTACTTCTATGAGGAAGCCACTCAAGCTGTATCTGGTGTCTCTGCTTCCATCAGTGTGATGGTGGCTGTGTTTTCCTTTTACCATGAGCTAAAAATGCTCAATAGTACATCACCAAAACTGTGATGCTGTGGTTGTGGACTGCTTCTATTAAGCTGTGCATCAGGCACTTCCCAAATAGTGCAAGTCTTTAATGTGCACCATGAGGACAGTGTCCTCTGAGTGTGTTGGTGTAACCTAATATGTTTTACATGTGTTACATTGGGTTTTACATCTAGAACTGAACTGGGATTTTCTTCTCTTTGTATAAAAAGTACCAGTGATTGCTTTAATATGTTTTGAAGTTATCTAAATGCCAGAAAGAATAAATATTTTACAGTACTCAGGCTCATTGCAAGCAGGTTCTTTAAGCAAGCTTGGGCTGACTGTGTGCTTGATCTCAGGCTGTTTTGTTGTTCCAGACATTCAATAACACCTATGCAACTGGTTTTGACTGTTCCAGTGAAAACCGGGCAATATGTGTGATTTTGTTTATCAATTGAGTAATCAAACCTCAAGAAATGAGAACTTCCTTGAGCCAGGCTGTATGAGGAGAAGCTGACATGGTCCTATTGATTTTAGTTAGGTCTGATCAAGTGCTCTTCTCTGACATAATGGATGGAAGAGAGAATTGTGTCTGCTTTTGGAAGAGCAGGGTAAAACACGTGTGTGTGTTTGCGAGTTTACATTCACATGCATACACACACACACATTCACAGACAGACCTTTTCTAGAATCTGGGACACTTGCCGTGGTTCAGCCCAGGGCGTGTTCCAGAGGGTTTGCCAGTTCTGGTGTATGACCATGGGTGGAATTGTTTGTGCATTGTCCTGGCTTTGTTTTAAGTGCCAGAGTGATCCCATTCTTTGAGTGGGATCTTGGTCAGATGGAATTCTGAATGAATGATGCATGGTTTGGAGCGTGTAGCATTTAGTTATTGCTTTTTTGCCCCCTATGTCTGTTCAATGTTTTATGAATGTTTAGCAGAGTCTTTGCAGATCCTCATTAAGTGCCTTATTGGGCTGCAATGACCAGGGATGCTGTTAGCAGTTCCAGCAGGAAGTGTGGCCATGTATCCTGTACCTGCCAAAGAGCCACTGGACTCGGGATGAGCAAGGCAACCAAATCCTAGAACGCTCATCAAAACCATGAATTAAATTCTGGAGGCTTCTGTCACAGATCATCAATATCAGGAACTTACTCACATGTGCTCCATGCACCTTTTCAAGCATTGCCAGAAATGGACCTCTGCAGCTGTTGCCTGCAGCTGTTTGTGGTTTAGCCGTAATTTCATAGTTCTGTACATGCTGGAGAGACCAAGATGGGTTATTGTCTACAGCCAGGATCTACAGCCAGAGGGAAGGACACTTCATACTATGCCACAGTGTAAATAAGCCCACAAACCCAAACATGGAAAAGTAATTCTGTTGCTTACAGCTGATTTGTGATTTTTCTTGCCACAGGGATTATGTGCTGCTTGGAGCTGACTCTCCAGAGGACTCCTGTAGTTGGAGCTTGCTGGATTTGTTTGGGGTAGCTCCATGTTCCCATAGTCCTCAACTTCTGGTGTTTGGGAGAGGGGAATGAATTGTCCAGCCTCTCTCTGCTCCTTCCCTATCTCTCCTTTCTCTCTTCCCCTGACACAGATTTCCAAAGAGAAATAACAGATTGCTGCTTTGTCTGTTGAAAGCTGTTCTTGGTTTCTGGCCTAACGTTGTCCTAGAAAGAGATCTGTGAAATCAAAATCCTGCTAGTGAAACACTGATAGAGCACGGTGTTCCATACATACTAGTACTTCTCAAGGAGTCAGAACTTAAAATTTAGAAATTATGGGGGAATTGAGTAAGCATATGATAATTCAGTGTTGGTTGGGGGGATATAAAGCTGAGAGTATGAATAGGTCTAATAGCTCAGCATTTGTAATGTCAGGCTTCAGTAGGAAAACCATCAAGTAACCAACAGCAAATACTTGTCAAAACGTCCTGTTGAGGTTTACTCAGTGTTTGGATCATGGACACAGTGGATTAAGTGTTGAGATCACACCATGCTCATGCATTTTCTGTGACAATACCCTTCCATTTTGTCAGCCCCTTTGAGATCATAGTGATTTCTGATATGAAGACTCAGTTGCAGCAACATCACATAAATACCTTCTCAGACCTGTGCTGGTAACAGCCTTGGGCTGAATTTTGCTTATAACCAGAGATCTGCTCACATCCGTGGAGTCATTCATGCATGAGTGGGAGTTTTTGTACTGGAAGGCATGTGGTCCTCCTGGTTCTGTGGCATCATTTCCCTCTCTTGCCTCAGCTGATGGATGTCAAAATCATGGGTTATATGTGGGACAAGTAGGCAGGTGAAAAGAAGCAAATTATTTTTTCCTGTTCTGCACCAAGCAGAGATGAAAATGTCCTCTTGGGGCTTCCTGGTGAAGAGGGACAGGAGTAAGAACTGAGGGCATTTTGTTTGCAGGACCCCAGTGAGGCTGTAGGGGGGGTTGAGGAGTGAGGATTTCAGGACCTTCAAACTCTTTTAGACAGATGGGCTTTCCCTTTATGTCCATGTGACATGCAGGATAACTTAGCTGGAGGTGCTCACATGGAAAAAACATTCAGTCTCCAAACTGATAACTCCATCATACATTTTGTGACGTATGTATGTATGTCTTTTTTCTCTCTACTTGTTCAGCTTTTCGTAAGGGTGGTTGGGGGCTGAGATAAGTCCCCATAAAAGTAACTCAGGCACATAAACTGTTGTTGAGAGCATGAGCATGGTGCTGCCACTCCCTGCATCCTTTTGTTTTGTACAAGAGTCCAGCTCTGGAGAAAGCAAGGGCTCCTCAGAGGGCGGAATATCACACTCAGCTTAGAGAATTCGCCCTGAAATGACTAATTTTGTTACTTGATGAATGGGGAAAGTTTGCTACAGGGAGAGAAGACTATGAAGTCTACTCCACTGAGAAATCCATATAAATAAGACTTTTTTTTTTAATTCCCCACCATCTTAAAGTGCCAAATGGATACTTTTCCACTAAGCTTATAAGAGTACTTGACTTGGAAACATAGGATCATCTCTTAAAATGTATTTTGTATCAGCAAGGACTGAAATATCTTGCCTGGAAAAAAACAGATCTAGCTTTTAGAGCAGGACTATTCTGTAGGTTGTGCTGATTATTGCTTTGTGCTGCTTGACTGTGATTTTTGGCACACAGTATCACATACCAAATTCCCGAAATAAAATGCTACATGATATTCTAAGAGTTCTTAGGAAGCTTTAAAAAGGGATCTGTCTGCTGAGCGGATACCTCTTCTGGTGAAGCCAAATGATGCAGCAGCAATGGTTTAAAAGCAGAAAACTTTAGTCAGCAGATAATTAGTCTTTTTAAATAAGTGCAAGGAGAAAAAAGAAAACCTTCAATCAGACTTGTGTTTGTAGAAGTTGTCAGCAATCCTGCTTTGATTGGAAAGGGTTTGTGGCTCTTTGAATAGTTAAAACATCTGTTCAGCGACGTTGTGAAATGCTCGTGTTCGGAACCCCTGATAAGGGGGACTGCTGAGTGATTGGCTCATAGAGGCTCTACAGGCAGCAAGGGCTGCACGAACTGTGGCCACCGCTTGCCTTTCCTCCTCCTGGGCAAAGGAAAACATAGGAGACAGCTACTATTTTACATGTGATTTTGCTTTGAGAGGGAGAGAGCAGGAAGTGCCTAGGAAATGGTTCATGACAGAAACCTGGAGTTTTAAATAGGAGAGAGGAGGAGGAGGAGAGCTCATGGGCACAGTTTGTGAACAGTTGAAACACTGACACAGCAGCAGCAGGGGAAAACCAGACTTCTGCGAGAGCGAGCACGTCCCAAGCTATCCCGATGGAAGGAGAGACAGTCCCCGAGGCCAGGGGAGCAGCCAGCAAAGCCACTCGGATCGCCCTTGGTGTCTTTGTGAGTGGCACTGTTCTTCTTGGCACCGCGCTTTTCTTGGGTAAGTGAAAGTGTTGACACTAACCTGAGCACAACCCTCCCCAGCCTGTCTGCTGGGTGCTGGTGTTTGTGCTTCATGACATCTCTTGGTGAAAATCTCAGCCTCTTTTCTTTCCCCCCATTTTATATTTATCCTGAAAGGGATATGTGTCAGTAAAGGAGTTCTTGTTGTGGGAATGCTAGAGCTGGGAGATGCAGTGTGAGCTCGTGTAATTTTTTGAATGCTGAATTTAAATTTGGATACTCAGTTGAATGTGTTCTGACCAGAACTGGGTTCTTTCACATGACTGAGAGAAACGGGTGAGATCGTGTTGATTACAGATTCACAGGTTGTGACCGATGTGGAGTAATATTCTCTGTTTCCTGAAAATGAATCTGTTTAGTGCATGCATTTAATGGAATCTTTTGGGTTTTCCTTCATTTGGTTTTTATTTAGGGCTTGACTAAAATTCCTGTAGAAACTTCAATAGTGCATATGTGTGCACATTTTTTAGATCTTTCTATTCTTCTTTGATGAACTGCAAAGTTGCCTTTGCAAAAGTCATAAAGAGTGCATTTAGGATGAAATTGAAATATTTTGATCAGATATATAAGCTGTAACTAGATGCAACAGAGAAAGAATTCATTGTTCCTCTCCCAGATCTGGAATTATCTGTAGATTGGTTTTGTTAGAGTATCACTTGAAAGCATATGCCTACACTTCTGAAATGATATGTACAAGTATAAATATGCCCAGAAACTCCAAGCAAGGAGGAAGCTGTGTTGTATCCTGTAAGCACTTTGCAGAGTTGGATCCTCTTTTGGAATAATTCAGCCCAACTTTTCATTTCTTTAGACCAACACAGATTTCCCTAGATGGGTGGAAACCTTGCCTCTAAGCATATCTTTTGCTTTCCTCCAACCCTTTATGATCTCGTGATCTTGTTTGAAAGGTCTGCTTTGTTTATAACCACAATATAGAAAACAATGCCAGGTTTTCTATAGAATATTTAAAGCACCAGGCTCACTCTTGGTTAGACTTTTTCTGCTCTAAAGCAAATTCTGCAACATTTGCAGGCAAATAACTTCTGTGTTAGTGATCCCATTCAAATCAACAAAACTTTTTTTTACCATGAACAAGTTTGAATCTTCAAATTTCTAGATTAAAAAAAAAAGTTTTTCCCTTAAAGGATGCAGTATAAACACCAGACAGTAATAATGGAGAGATCTTATTTCTTTTTGCCTGCACTAGATTTGTTTCTTTATTGCTTAGAGCAATAAAAGCAATAGACATTTACAACCACAGCTTCTCAGAGATAGAACTGCTTTATCCATAGGCCAGGTGTGAAAATTCAAGCAAATATATTAATTCTTTCAGACAGTTTTCCAAGTGTGCCTGTGGCATATTCTGTAGCCAGGGATTCAGTGTCAAAATTTTCATTGGCATAACTGCTAAGAAAATAAAAATGCTGGCCTTGGGTCAACCAAAATGATTTTAGGATTTGTTTGGAAATTGTCTGAAATTTTCAACCTAAAGAACAAAGGAAAAAAATTAAATTGTTTCAGTTTAACATTTTTTCAACTAGATGTTTCCATGTTTCATTGTGATATGGTTTTGTTTGTAAGTTTGAGCTTAACTACTTTTTAGTTTTATTAAACTGTAGAAATGGACATCATTATTTCTGTCCATATGAAGCATTTCAGGCACTTCAAGATGTTATTTTTTATCCCGTTTTCATTTAATCTGCAAAACTTGCTGTTCTGATGATGCCTTTTCTTGGTCTTAAAATCAAGAGCCAAACACGGTTAGAGGGGAAAAAGGGATTTTACCTTGGTATTTATTTTAAGGATCCTTGGTGCACTCTGTCCAGGTGGAGCACGCTGGAATGCACATCCAAATGCACACCAAAATGCACCCCCATGAGCACCTCCCGAAATGTACACCCACAGTAGTTTGGTATAAAGTTATAGGCTTTACCAATTAGCATATCTATCAAAGATTCCCCAATGAGAGGTTGAGCGAACCCCCCTCTCTGAGGAACTTTCTCCCCCTGGACAGGCCTATCTTAGTTTACAAAATGTGTTCCAGAGAAGATCTTGGTGTCTGAGGTTTCTAAGGTGTTTGGTCTCCTGGTTTAACAGAATACTGGGCTTATACTAGTTATCAAACCTAAAGAATTAGAAGTATGTGGGCTAAAAGGTCTTTAAGAGTACATAAAAGTTATACAAAAGAGTATATAGAGGGGGTATATATAAAAAGTAAAAAAAGCATCATGGCGTCACTGGTACACCTGAAATCGATTTTCCAACCTGAGGAGTGAAATGTAGCTTTCTTCTGCTTTCTTCTTCTCATAGTTCCTACAAAGTCTAAGGAGGATGTGGGAGAATGAGCTGGTTTGGGCCAAATTCAGGGAAACGTCCAAAAGGAATGTCTCCTTAAAGGAAGGCAGGTTATAGCCGCTCCTCCCCCACCCAGGTTCGGGAAAGAAATATTCCTCGGAGGAATGTGAAAGAGGAAATAAAACCTATTTATTTAACAGACACACAGGAAAAGAATAATAATGCTAAATAATGAAATCTCTCGCTGTGGAGAGAAAACCTGAAAGATTTGAGAGTCCTTCTGTGGGTGTGGTCTCTGTCCTCCTCGGAGCTGGGTCGGCGTGGGGCTCCCCTCCAGGCCGGGGGAAGGTCCTCCGGTGAGGTTCTGATGTTCTGATGTTCTGAACCAGTCCAGAAGAGAAGAAAAAAAGAACCCAAAGTCCCAGAAAAAACAAGGTTTAACTCTCCGTCTCTCTCTGAAGAAACGGAGCCGAAGAAGCTGGCTGAAAAGCAGGAAGGGTGCTTCCTCCACACTGCTCCCCACAGCAGAGAGACGCAGAGGAGTGGTGACCTTGGAGCACAGACTGCTTTGAAAAAGTTCATCTGGCCTTTTTTTTCTTTCTCTTCCCTCTCTTGGGCTCAGTTTAAAGGCACAGAAAGGCACAGGAATCATATCCGGGCATAGAGCGATGATAGGGGATACACATCATAAAGTCACCCCGAGACAGAGAATCAGGTATTGTTATTTACTGTTCCTTGCTCGTGCTGCCTGTGATGCTCTGGTAGGAGTGGGGCTGTGACAGGGCAGGAACCGCCTCCCCATTGGAGGAAGCAGATTGCTGTCCAGTTCCCTTGGGTGAGAACTCAGGCAGCTTTGAATCTCAATTTGAGAGGCTCTTCTCCTGACTTGGTAGTCCTTTGGGCTTCTCACATCACAGGAACCTTCACATTATTTGCATCTGTACATTTGTATGCCTTTTCCCTTAGAGATTGATTTTTTTAAAAACCTAATTGTGGTGTGTATTTGCTTAATAATCTGGAAACAGGCTTATAAAGGAAGAAGCTTGCACACTGAGGGTTATAACCATGACTCTAAGTAATAATGTGATTATTAGTTCTCTTAACAATAAAAAGGCAAGAGAACAAAACTATGCAAAGTTTTTTCTGTCAGAATTAGCTGTTACTTAGAAGGGAAACATTACTGCCAAAGATTTTTTAAAAAATTATTCTAATGATAAACTTGTAAGTTTCCCAATTGAAATGGTATTTTGCTTTTTTTTATAAGTATCAGAAACACAAGGGCTGCTTCAGATTAAGAATGAAATGATGTCTGGGGTTTTCCCTTCTTTCTCTGCTTTGTTAAGAAAAAAGGTCTAGCAAACATTCAAGACCTGTATGGATTCTAAAAGGCTGAATTCTAATCAGGGAAAAAGGTGAGCTGGGAGGAGTGCAACACTTAATTAAAAGGGACATTATCCATTACTTGTAGTTCATATTTGTAGTGGCTCAAAATCATATTCTGGATATCTCCACTTCCTATTTTCTACTGTTCTTCAATGCTCCAATTACAACCTTTGTATGCCTCAAAATCTTGTGTATTTCTTGGCTAATTTACAAAGGTGGTTGAGGTGTTGTGTCTCACTGAGCCAATGCAAGCTTTGGAAAAGCTGTCCAGAAATACTTTCGCATTCCCATTTTTTGAGAAACTTTGATTGAAATCCAGCTATTTCTGTCATTAATTGTCATTAAAATTGTGAGATTGGAAGAGATGAAACAGCTTTATATTCAGTTCTAGCTTTAGGACTTTTTATTAAAAAGTTTTCCTGGGCTGAAATGCCATGTCGCATTTTTCTATCCCTTTTGAACAATATATAACTACAGCAGAAATTGCTTTATAACTATCAGCACTGTTATAGCTATGGTACCATAATATATTCCATCATTGGGTTTTTTTGTTCAGTGTTATTTGCTTTTTTTATTTCTGCTATGGACTGTTTTAAGATAATGGCTATAATGAGACATTTCTTTATGCCTACTGAGGACATCTAGTGAGTCCTATTTCACCTACCCCTTGGGATTCTCCCTCTCTAATCCCAAGTATCAATTATCTACGTATTTGCTGCCTGAGAGCAGTGTCTGAAATGAGCAATTCCTGTGCCTAAATTTCAGTGGCAGTTGTAATACATGTTTTTAAAAGATGAGCAAAATTAACTGACAATTTCATAGTTCTTCTCAGCAAGGTTTTTGGAAGTAAATGCAATTACAATACTTTTGGGAGAGTTCAGACAGAAACTGGGTTGTGCCTTATAAAGCACAGCTATCCCTGTGCCCATTAAAATCTGCTTTATTCCAGGCTGGAATAAGGAGACCCTGGGAGCGTCCTGTCGGTGCTGGGTTGGGCTGGGCAGTGCAGTGCTGCTGTGGAGCAGTGAGAGCCTCGCAGCTCAGGGGAGCTGTGGAAACCGTGCAGAGGGTGGTGAGACTGCTCCGTGTTGCATTTCCAACCATGGAAGGTGCAACCTGGTCTAGTAGAAGGTCCCTGCCCATGGCAGAGCATTGGAATTAGAGGATCTTTAAGATCCCTTCTAACCCAAGCCATTCTATTCTCCTGTGTTTCCAGGCTCTGGAGGATGATAACAGTGCTGAATTGTTTGTATCGTGGTGGTGTTCCCTGTCAGTGAGTAGGGCTGAAGTGATGCTACTCCAGGCACTGTGCAGAGACAGCCCTTGCTCTGAGCTGCCTGTGAGCAAAGACAGGGGAAGGAGAAGGTGGGATCAGGAGGGGAAAATTATTTGTACAAGCTGCAGTATTGATTTAATATATGTTCTAAATATTTACTTAATGTACATTCTAAGTGGTCTAAATCCATGCAGTCAGAGAGGCACTGGGACCAGAGGTTGCACTGATATTGGAACGATTGAGAGCACAACATTTGGCTGCAGTTGTCAAAATTCATTGCAAATGATCTCATTATGGTTTTCCATTTTCCAGTTAGCCAAGGTCTTATAAAGTTTCATCCGAAGCAACAGTACTGTTTGACTGCAGAATGCATTGAAGCTGGTAAGCAGCAATTTTATCCTCTCAATTATATCATGATTATAGTATGTTAATGAGGTATTTATACAATTTAATTTTTTCCCATTATACCAGAAAGCTTAGTTAATGAGGGAGAAAGAACGACAGCCCCAAACTTTTAAAAAAGTCACTATTCAAGTTGCTTCAGTTTTATTTTGTACAATTAAAATTCATATTTTAATTTGGTCTAATGCTAGTCTGACCAGGTTGACTCAAAGTTTCCCATAGGGGTTATTTTTCTTTTTTTTTTGGTAGGAAACAAAATGTTAAATGACTGGACCTTCAGGTATATTTTGTTGCTTCCTTTCCAGTAATCAGAAAACTAGCAAGTGAATTGTTAAGCACAGAGATGCTTTTGTACCAGATCTGGCACAGACTTTATATGATTTTAAATTAAAAGAGGGTAGATTCAGACTAGTTGTATGGAAGGAAATTTTTATGATGAGGGTGGTGAAACACTGGAATAGGTCACCCAGAGAAGTTGTGGATGCTCCATTCTGGAGGTGTTCAAGGTCAGGTTAGATGGGACTGAGCAACCTGGTCTAGTTGAAAATGTCCCTGGTTATTGCAGAAGGTTGCACTAGGTGACCTGTAAGGGGTCCTTCCAACTCAAACTATTCCATGATTTTATGATTAGGTACTCAAAAGCTACTGAGTCTTGGGCTTGTCAGACTGATCTCTCTCTCACCACCTCTCTGTCACCTGCAAGAGTAACTGGTGGGGAAGCAGTCACAAAATGGAGCTGAAAATACTACAATTATCTTTTCCAGTGTATGATAGATCAGAATTTGATTTGTTTTCTTGTGCAGTATTCAGATAGAGGTAAAAAGTGCATAGTTACTGAAATGTAAAAAGTGCATAGTTACTGAAATGCTAATCATAATCTGCCTAATATGTCTTGCTACTAAATTCCTAAGGCAATTAATTCTATCATGGCAATAATGGAGAGCCTGTCTTCAGGTGTCTGGCTCCAGCAGTTCCTGTTCATGTAGTGCTAAGTTCAGTCATCACTGCTGTAAGGCACTCAAGATGATTCATTGCAGATATTTTGTCTTTTTTGTTTGTTTGTTTCTCATTAATCATCATTTCTGGACTGTAGCCTTGTGTAATTCTCTATTTAGAAAAAAGTGTTCCACAAAATCTATGTGGTGTCTTTTTTACAGCTGCTGGCATCCTGAGCAAGATAAATCAATCTGTAGATCCGTGTGAGAACTTCTATCGATTTGCATGTGATGGCTGGATATATAACAACCCTATTCCTGAAGATATGTCCAACTATGGTGTTTATCCCTGGCTGCGACACAATGTGGACCTCAAACTAAAGGGTAAATATATAATTTCTGAAAGTATTTGGTTAGCTTGTCACTGTAGCTTGATAATTGGCTGGGTTTGAAATGACCAGAAGTCTCCGCAGTTCTGATCACTGGATAACATCCAACAGCCTGACTTGGTGTTCTCTTTTAACATCAAGTATTAACAGTATATTTTTAAAATATACTTTTAAAAGTATATTTTTCTTGCTTTTATTGAAAATCACATTGAGAGATATTGAATTTAACATAAACAGAATTTAGGAGGAAGAATAGAACTGCTGGAAATTCTACTAGTTAAGAATGGAGGGATGAAATGATCCTGATAATACCGAAAGAAAAAGACGAGGGGATTTAACTCTTTCCTCCTTGTAGTAGGTGGTTAGACCAGAGTCTATGCAGGAGCACAGCACACACATGTAAGAATGTCCCAAAATCAGACAATCATCAGTCCAGTGCAGCAGGCTGTCTCTAACAGTGGCCAACAGCATGAAATAATATAATAAGGCCAAACCAGAGGGATATTTTCCAGCACACTCACCTGGCCCTTGGCAGAGGCAATTCACAAGTTTCCGGAGATGGAGGTTATTTGGGTATTGGGTTTCCTTCCCTCTGCCATTCAGGCTGCCACTGAAGTACCTGAGCTATCATCAGTGAAACAGAAAGTTGCTTAAGAATGTGTTTCTGGAGGAAAAAATAGTCCCAGGGCGGAAATGTGTAGGAAGAGAGGTATTTTAATCTGCATGTGACTTGACTTTGGGCTATACTCTGCAGTGTGGCCACCTCACCAGGAAGCCCTGCAGACTGACTGGGGAGAAAGGGTGATGATTATTGTCAGGTAGGAAAATCCTGCCAGGTTCTTGTAGTCCTGGCTAGAAGTGAGTCATTCAAAAAAAGGGAGACGTGCAAGATTTAATACTGGTGGTGGTGTGCTTGAGCTTTGCCCACCTTGATCACATAGTTGGCATATTAATTGACATAAGAGCCTGGCTTGAGCTCACCACAGAACAGAGGTCAATTTTAGGATTTAATGCTTAAATATAGCACTTATTTTTCTTTGGATTTTATGTAAGCACCAAAGTCCTTCTCCACTTACTTTCTCCAGTCTTATTGTATTCAATTTTCACATCATTAAGTATTTTAAAAGCTGCATTTGGGTTCAGAATATGAGTTTTGATTTTCAGCATAGGATATAGTCTCAAGACTTCTGTTTAAACTCTGCTGAAGATGTCACAACGAAAGGAAAAAAAATATTTCCAGAGCCTGTTTTAAGTTATGCTTTTCACTCTGATTGTTCTGCTGCCAGAATTGGGCTGTATTAGATAACTGCACATCCTGCATGAACCATAGCCACAAAGAGGCCAGTCCTAATTGAATATAGAGTAGCAGGCTGTCACTGTCATCCTTAATTTCCTCTTTTTACAGGTCCTAATCAAGGACATCATGCTAAGCCAGCTTTTTATTTGGTTTTCTTTCTGCAGTCCCTTTAGAAGTTGCTAATCCATAGCTAGAAAAACACAAGACAGAGAAAGAAGCATCCAAGTGAGAAGTATTTGCTTAATGGAAACTCCATATCAAATAAAGGGAGTTTATACAAAATTATTTAATAGGAGACCCTTGTCATGGACAGAGACAAAGATGTGAAACGCTGGTTGGTGTACAGGAATGTTTTTAAGATAACATTTGCCATCTCCTCCTTAACTTTTTAATAAATAAACTTTCCAAAAGATATTAGTTGTAATTAAAAAAAGGAAAAAGGAAAGTGTTGGTAGCTGAAATAACAAGCATAACTTCAGCCTCTAGGTATATTTGTGTTTTCTCTTGAGTTATTTCAATAAATTAGCTCAACACTGAGTTAATAATTTGTGTATGACCACAACCTTGCCAGCAGAAGTTTTAGCAAGACGAAGAACTCCTGCATGGAGAAACAGTTATAGGGCTGAATAGACCTTGGGAGCAAATTTAATCTCTCCTTCCTCAAAAACTCTTAGTAGAACTTTGTACCACATGGTAAATGTCCCTGTTTGACATTTGGTTGATTAAAAAAGCCTCTGTGTTTAAAGACCTGGTTATTGTGCAAGTTCTATGTTCTGAAATACTTATCATGCTAAAGAAAACTATTAATCTTAAAGTGATAATATGGCTTGGCCAGAAAGACATATTTTTCATATTTGATTTTCTTTGATGGTGTGATACAGATGGAAACATTTATTCAGGCTATGTATTAAAAAATTATGTTACTGAAAATAAACTGTTTGAACATCTAATCTGTTTTCTGGTCCCTGAATGTTCCTGAGCCTGCTCCAGTTGGTGAGAAAGGGATTTTGGGCAAAGACCTGTGACACAGGTTGCACAAGTGTATCTTCAATACTCTGGAAGTATTGAAGATACTTCCTAATTTTTTTTGTTCAGGGGCAATTGCTGCAGAAGAAGATCTTCCAGTAGATTATGAGTAGCAAGTGTAAGAATTAATTTTGCCTTACCAAAAAAAGGCCGTTGTAGCTGTGTAATGTACTGAGCCCTGCATTAAGTATTAGTGGATTTGAGAACAAAGCATTTTTTTCTATTTCTTTTGAGTTTGGTGTTTTGGTTTGTTTGTGGGGTTTTTGTTTGGTGGGGCTTTTTTTGTTTGGTTTGGTTTCTTTGGTTTTGTGTGTGTGTGTTGTGGGTGGTTTTGGGTTTCTTTTAGGGGTTTTTTTTGTGGGTTTTTTTATTGTGTGTGTGTGTTTTGGGGGGGTTTTTGAGGTTACAGACTCACAAGACCAAACGACTTTGCAGGTGTCAGCTTCAAAAAAGGATAGAACATTTTCTGTATCGGTGAAGGTTTTTTGTGCCTTAATAGGGAATTCCAAAGAGAGGAAATGGTAGTAGGTCAATGGAAAATAGCTAAGAACTACTGGGTGGTAGATTTTTTGCCTGCGTATCTCTGGTTGATTGAAGGATCAGGATTAGAAACATTAATTTTGGGGTTCTTCCAGATCTGCAAAACATAATGTGATCGTTAAAAATACTTTTTATTTTAAGGCTTGGGTTTATAATGCGGTAGGAGTATATATATAATGCTCCCATGGGTATCTCTAGCTGTCTTAAGATGCATTGAAGCTAAAATCATATCATAATTTCCCCTTTAATTTCTTTTCCATACGTTGTTTGAGAGTCACTTGGGTTTATTTTTCTGCACTCAGAGGAATCCACAAACCACATGTGTGGCTCACTTTGATCTCCTGGCTATAAAGAACAAAGTTCTAGCCTAGAGAAAGTAGTGGTAGGTCTTTCCTTGGATGTGACCTACAGCAGGATTTCAGGCGTCGTGGAGGAATGTAAAGAAGATAATTGTATAGAGACAAAAATATCTCAAAAGCAGAGGCTTGTGGTTTGGATTATGACCCAGTCCAGGTAAGGGACATGTAATATTGAGGTTAAAATTTCTTATAGAACTGTGTTCCTTATAGAACCGTCCTGGAGATGACTGAGGTACAGCTACTTCCCATTAACCATTCCTGGCTGGACCAGATTGTCCCTGACTTGAAGCCAGCCTTTCCTTTTCAGCTATACCACAGGCATGTTAAAAAGTACTTCATGTTGGTTAAGAACAAACACTTGTAGTGCCCAGTAGGCCTCTGATGAGGAGACCTAGAGCTCTCTTGGAGCTCTTCGAAATGGAAAGAATCATTTGGCTGTGGCCTGTGTAGTATGAACAAAAGCTATCTCAAACTGCAGCACCTTCAGCCTTAGGTCAAGATTGCAGTGACTCTGTGAGTTACTAAATGTTCCTCCACTTACCATAATATTTCCTGCAAAGCTATTTGTGTTCCTTATTAATTTTTCCATTTTGACTTGATGACCTCCATTAAGGTTTTAGGAGTGCTTTTGTCTTACCTCTGAAAAGCAAGTGGCTTTAAATGAACAGTTCAGAGCTGGAAGTCTGAGGCACGTAATTCAGTGCTTATTACCTGTGGTGAATGTTGGTTGTGAACCCAGAAGCTCCTTTTCCTTTCTCTGAAGTCTGAAGTACAATGATGTACAGCTGGCTTATTTTTTTCTTTCTCTGAGTGACCATGCAGGAAGCAATAAATTAAAATAAAAACAACAAAACCAAACTTCACAAACATTCCTAAATCTCAGCACTGCAAAGGAGCCAATTTAAATTTTGTTAATCATTTGTGAACATGTCTTCCAGGCCATTTAAATTCAATTTATGACTGTGGAAACCAGTTTACAAATCAAGTCTCCGCACTGTTCCTGGCCCAGTGAGACACCTACTTCAGGCTGATTTGCTGTGCTAAGCTTTGTAGTGTGGCTGTTTTCCGAATGTCAGTCAGTTTAAAATCAGGAATTTCCAGTGTGGTAAACAGACAGAAATGGAGGCCTTTTAGGAGGATATGGTGTGTGGGTTTCTAAAGAACATGAGACAGACAGCAAACAAAATATCTTGGCAACATAGGCAACTTTTCCCAGGATAATCTGCAATGATTTCCTTTGGAAAATAAATTCTTTATGAGTAAAACCAGTAAGTAAAAATATCTCTTTTGAAATTTATACTGTGTGACTATAGGATATCCTTTCAGACTGATCCCAGGAACTGGAGCAGTTGTTATGGCTGTTGAGTGGTTGCTGTCCTGCACAGAGGACCCTGTGCCACAGGGCTCTTTTAGGGCTGGGGTTTTTTCTCCCACCTTTCAACTGGTCCTCAGTTGGGACCGCTGGGATAGTTTGGATGTGTCCCATGAAATCTGTAATGCAGCTGCTGACACCCCCAGGTTTCTGTATTAGCTGACCTGTCTCTTGTGATTTGTTTCCCTCAAAGCTATTTGAGCTATTTGAGAGCTGTCCCAAGTAAGAGGGAGAATACCACCAATAATTAAAATAAAAGACGATATTTGTGGTTTTGCCTCCAATATATTGCTGGATAGTTGATCTTGAATAACAAGAAAGCAGAAAAAAGCAATAGCACTTAATTATGTTTTGCTTGGTCTCTTCTGCAATAAATGGATCTCTTTTTAATGGTACAGACATTTTTTTCGATGGTCCGGATCCTTCCTGCAGTGGCTTATTTATATGAATGTAAGAAAAAACATAAGTGACACAAGTCAGGTAAATCTTTCTGGGCAAGAAGTTAATAGCCTTTTGGTAAAATGAAATGCCTAAGTCCAAAGTGGAGAAGCCAGGTTTTGTGGCTGCTCAGAATGAAAGTTGTGTTTGTAATGGGTGATTTTGAAAAACCATGAGTACAGAGAGGAGATAATTTTGGTTCCTAAATGAGGTTTAAAGGCAGCACAGTAGCTGAGCCACAGGATTCCCACAGCATCTCCCTGGTTTGGAGACTAGAATGGCATCCTCCTCTGAGCCCCCACCTAGAACCAAAGTGGGGCATCCTGCTCGCTTCTGTTCCACATGTGGCACATATTTCCCCTAAATTTACAGTGAACCTGGGGTTTGTATGATCCATGTCATTCATACTTGCAGATACTGAATTTCAGAATTTTTGATGTCGGTGTTTGGGTGGGTAATTTTACAGAACAAGTATTCATACCTTGGAAGGCACAGCAATCCATGGCATCTGTTTCCCTTTTATGACAAAAAAAATTCCACAAGTGCATCTTGGAAGTATTATTGTAGTGAAGTAAATGTAATGCTGCCATTTAGTATGGAACTCCACCTATATTGTAACAATTGGGAAATTTGCAATCTTCTGGTTTAAATGTGGTTTAAACTCTTCTGCCTAACATTAAAACTCTTCTGCCTGACGTGTTATCCCCTACAGTGTAAAACTGGGAGGCCAGAGGGGCAGGGCAGGGAAGAGGGAAATTCTACTCAAAAGAGTAAGATTTATTATTGAAATTAAATTTATGAACAGAGGCTCTCACATCCTCATAAAACGATTTTTGGGTTGGTCATAGTTTGTGTACGGTTATCTTGACTTTTGGAGGAACTCACATGATGGGCTTATCTTTTGATATACAAGCTCAGAGAATTTACAAAATGCTGAAACTGTAAACAAACAACATTTCTGTTTTGGAAATGTGCTGTGTATTAGGGCACTGAACAGCATTATGAACCATTTATGTAAGCACAGCTGTGTGAATGCTACTTCCATGAGAAATTCCATATTGCTAAAATGGATATTCAAGGAAAGAATTGAGGAATTTCTTTGCAAGGGGGAATCCTAGAGTGTCAGTATATTAGTTGGGTTTCTTTGTCTAAATATAGAATGCTTTAATGAAATTGGTATTTGGGAATATTTGTTTGATTTACTTGATTTAAGTTCCTTGGGAAATAGAACTTATATGAATTGATTAATTACTAGATCTTCATGAATTCCTGTGGAAATACATATTAACTACATCCTTGTGAGTACAAAATTAATTAATAATGATTTAAACATTTCATAGGAATATCAGAAGAATTAATAATGAGGGGCTGTTTTTTTTTAAGAGTCACTGTTCCATCCATGGTGACATGAATGCTGCCATCAAGAAATTGGCTGATGGACATTAATTGTATAAAATCCAAAACATAGTTTCCTGAATTGATAACTGGTGTCTTATCATGGTTAAATACCTTTAAAAAAAAAAAAAAAAAGGCAAACCAAATTCCCCCCCTCCAAACCAACCACCACCAACCCATCCTCTCCCCCCAGCTCACAAAATAAAACAAGGGGAGGAGGGAGACACAGTTCATCAAAACAAGGCATGCCTAGATTAAGGCATCAGCTCCTCAAGGACCATTCTGAGGAATGAACTCATGTAGCTGCAGAATACACTGGTGGTTTTATTAAAAAAAAACCCCAAAACAACAAGTTGCTGGTTTGAAAATATGGAAACTATTATATTTAATATATAAGGCATATCTGAGGCCATGTAAGCCAACACAAGTCCTTCCAAGAGTGGCTAATGGCCCTGTCCATTGACATCCTGGGTGGTCGTGCCTTCCAAAGAAGTGGGAATATACAACACAGCAGGTGTAGGGCAATCTGAGAGGAGTCCAGTGCTCTGCATTATTTCATATTCCTGTGTGAACAAGGTGTTTGCCATTATGAAAGCTGCTTTGAGTGATTATTTCAAGCACTTTTGTACTCCAGTAAGATGATTCTGGTGACCTGATTATTAGCGATGGGGAACTGAGAGGAAAAAGGTAAGAAAGCAGTAGAAGGCTGGTTAAGGAGGGAATGCAAAAAACATGAAAGTGGAAATAAAGTATGCTTTGGAGTAATTTAAAAGCTGCATTATAAGCATCAGAAAGGTGTATTGATTTGCTGTTTCATTTTACTTTAGACACTCAAAGCAAAAAGCTTTAATTAGGCAAGGTTGGTTTTAAGCATATGGAGAAAGATTTTTTGCAAGCCTTTGAAGCTAGGTTGATTTTCCATATATATATTTAGCAAACAGAAGAGAAATCTGGACTATAATTCATCAGAAACAGAAAATAGGTATTTATAGAATGCAATGAAATATATTTTGTACTGCATTAGGCTTGGACTGCTTCCCTTCCTGTGCTCTGAAATTGAGAATTGTTTACAGCCACCAAGGGACAAAGAAAATGAAGAGCCTTAATGTCAATAACAATTTAAAAATTATTTAATTTATTTATGGTGGTGAGAAAATTTCTCATTGCTTTTTTTTTGTTGTTTGTTTATTTGTGAGGGAGTAAAAATTTTATCTTTTAGACTGTGTATTTTCTTATTTTGAATGTCTGGAAACAAATTTTTATTTGAAAACCAGTCATTTGCAGTTCACTTCTAATAAAGTGTCTGGTGGGGAAGGGAACTTCAGACTGCACGTCAGACTGTGCATAAGATACCTGAACTACCAAGAAGCACTGCAGAGCAATTAGCAGAACTGGTAGTTTACAATAAATAAATAAATTTAGTTGAGCTCATATTTTAGGGAAGCCTTAGAAACCAAATATTGCTATCAATTGCTAATAGAGAAAAGAAGTTGTTTCATACACTAAAGTTGCATATCAGGAGACATTCTCAGCAGAACTTGTGTTTTAAAGGCATAAAGGAATTTAATGAGGCCTTGAAATGATGTATTTGAGGTTGGGTTGCACTGGTGTCAGAAGAGAACTGTAAGCAGGCATCTGCACATCCACTGAGGTTTGTCTCTGTGGTATTTTCCAGGCAGCTGAGATCTTGCTTTGCTCTTCTTCCAAGGCTTCCAGATGCAAACCAATTCTGAAATGGAAGCTGGGCAGGTGCATTCGTGTGAGAGTTTGACCTGTGCTATTAACCTGCTAAGAGGGATAAAGTTGTACTGAGACATTAAATGTTGTGTCCTACAGCAGATGTCCATGTCTTTTCAGAAGAACACTCTGAGAGAACAGATTTAACTCTAAGAATAATCTTGGCTTGATGATACTTGTCTTGTTCCCAAGAAATATGTTCAGCTTGAAATGTCAGTCAAGTCTGTCACTTCCTTTTAGAACATACATACATATATATAATATATTCTTCACTCTCCCCTCTATGCCCCATTCCAGATAAAAGAGTCAGGTTTCCAAACTGATGAGAATAAAAATATATGTATCAGATTTTCTTCTTTGACTATTTTGTAACCTGGAATGTTGCAGTGTAATTAAATTATTTTTTCATGTATCGAGACAGGAATGTTACCACTGGTCGAGTGATCTCAGCAGTCTTGTGTATAATTTTATGTGCTGTGGTCTGTGCTTTTATTTTGGGGTAGAACACTGTGCCCCACATAGGCACAATGAAACCACTGCTAGCTCTCCTTCACTTTGGGCTCTGAAAAAAAGGGAATTGGAAACTAGATACTCTAAATGAATGTCAGCTGGCCCCAAACCATTCTGACATGATCATTCTTGGAACGTGTAAGCTCACATTACCTAAGACTGTACATTTGTCTAGCTGTGATTTCTGTAACAGCACTGTGGCTCTAAAGTTTTTTGTGTGCACTTTGGCATCCTGGCCAAATCTTTGCTGTTTGAACCATACTGACCTTGACTTCCTAAATCCAGTGTGCTGAGAGTTTGAAGAGAGGGCAATGCCTTCATGACATAGTTGAAGTGCTACGACAACTCCAGTGGCACAAATACAGTTGGATACTTGGGTTTTAGAGGTTACTTTTCAGGGACTCTTTTGCCATAGCTCTTAAGTGTGAAGAAAATATGGGAATTAAGGTTTAGACATTCTTAAGGAAGACTAGATTAATCATAATTATCTTATAGTTCAGGGACCTCAGGGAATGACATTCTGCACACATGTGTTGTGTGTTTTGTTTGATTGCTAAACTCCAACCAAGGTTTGAGAAGGTTTTTCTCTATATTTAAGTGGTAATTCTTCAGAGAACATCCTTAAAAGAACCTGTTACTCGCATCAGAGGATGTTCTGTAAATTTCCAAAACATAACTTGGGTTTTGTTTCTTCACAGAGGTAGCACATAATAGTGCTAACTTAGGGAGGAAACAAAGCATGTCACTGATAGCTGGAAATGGGAACAGCTCTTTTAATTATTCTTCTCATCAGTTTAGAAACTCAGTCCTTATAGCTGTAGAGCACACTGAGGGGAGGGTGACAAGCAGAGTCTTTATTGCTCAAGTATTGAAAGCGAAATTGTCTGTCATTGGGTATTTGCAAACAAACCTGCTGAATGCGTAGGCCCTTGGGCTGCTTTCTGAGTCTGATCCCAAAAAGAATGCATTACAAGCTGCTTTCAGTTTAGTACTGAGTGTCATCTGGGCAATGCCAAGCAACTCCCACTGTCTCTGAAATTAAAAGGACTGAGGGGCATTCACCGTCCCCAAAGGATCAAGCTCTTTGAGTGTGTGGATCAAGTTCAGCAAGCTTTATACTCAGAAAGGAGCACTATTCCAATCAGTAGGACTCTGACATGAGTTAGATTAGGAGCAATCTGTGGCTCACTTTCTTTATCTGCAACGATGGATAATGGCTGTGTCTCCTTGATCTGTCATGTCTAAGAGTGCTTTGAGATCTGTATCCTAAATGTATAGGGTGCAATTCCAGAAGTAACCATTAGATTATTTCCTTTGACCTTTTTTGTGTCACAGACAATTACATTACCCATGTAATGCAGCTCAGTAGCTTGCATTGGGATAAAACATAATTCACTTTGGAGTAAAGTTTATCTCCCAAAAAACATGAAGTCTTGAAAATATTGAGGGGCAGAGAAGCCACTATCTCCTCTGGTTGCTGGTTCCAGTGGTTAATCACTGTCACTGCTGAATTTGTCTTCATCGTTCAACAGCTGGCTTTCTTTGTGCCTTTTTTTCAATGGACTAAAGACCTTTCTGGCACCAAGCATTTTCTAAAGGTGTTTTGATATTGTGATCCCATCACCCACTTACATCTCTTGTAAGAAAAATCATGTTCCCTCATTGCATACTTTTTTGTCCCTCCCTTCTATTTCTCAAGCCACACCCTCCAAAGGAAAAAACCACACTGTTTTGGTATTTTTCTGCCCTCTGTCCGACTGTCCAACATTGTTTTTACAATGCAGAAAGCCGAAGGGCAGGCCATGTTCCAGTCTGTCTCACCAGCCTGTGTACACACTAAGATCGTCTCCCCACTTTGATACTTCTCTGGTTTTGCAGTCCAAGTCTGCTGTCTGTTCTAGCATTGCCCTGGGAGTTCATGCTGAATTATTAGTCTGCTTCTAGCTTTTCACTCCTCTAGGGTTACAACTTTCCAGGAAATGGGATGTCCCTTGAGGTTCTTGTATAATTTTTGTTTTATTTACAGTCCAAGCATATTCCCTGGGGGCTGTTTGCACATGAAGCTGTTTTTCTTCAAGATAGAAAACATTATAATATATTTCAGATCATTGTCAGATACCACTGTGCAAACACTTGAGCTTGCATTTTCCACATAGAGCAAATGTTTGTAAAAGGATAAGGACAAAAAATAATGGAAAAAATGCTACTGTCTTTACTAGCACAATGTTTTCTCCATATCTAGGGTTGTAAAGTGCAGAGAAAACTTTTATTTTTCTCACTAGAATAGGAAATAAGCTTCATGAATAACATAGTATTTCTCAGGATTTCAGCACAAATATATATATACACGTATATATAAAACTGTCTGATAGGATGCAGTATACATACAATCTGATCAGGACACTGATCAATTTAATCAATATTTCTAATCTGAATAAATGGCTTGCATGTTTCTTTTCTCTGCAAATCTGGCTTTACAATCCTTTTTCATGCACTCCAAGTCAGAAGAAGGAAAGGTACGGGATTTCTTGGTGCCATAAATAAAATATGGTGGTTGAAAACCAAAGTGAAGCTGTGCAAGACAGTGGGCTGTAAAATCAACAAGGACTGGAAATGGAAAGTAAGATTAAAGGTAACACTTAGCCACAGAACTATCCTTAGCAGCTTCAGAATAGTATGCAGTTAAATAAACACACATGCAAAGCTGACTTTATAATGTGCCTTGCTCTCACTTTTAACAGCAGGTGATTGCTATTTACTCAAGGGTAGTGAACCACAGGAAACTGGCCTTTTTTAGCTCTCTTGCCCTGAAAAAGAACCATATGAAGACAACTCAGTATAAATGCTCTTCCTTCCCTTCCCAGCTCCCCACCCCCAGCTGTGGCTTTTTCCCCTTGACTGTGTATCTGAGCATCTCCAGTTCAGACAAGTGAAGATCACTCCCAGCCCTGGAATGGTTTTTTGTGGGTGATGCCAAGTCTTTGTGTTTTTACAAGATCTAGGGAGGGCAAAGATGCAAACCTGCCTGACCGGGGGTGACAGAAGTTCAAGAATTTTGACTGCAATGGGAACCTCTGTACCCTCAGCTCCTTGGTAGAAGAAAGGGAATGATGAAGCCATTTGCAGCCTCAGGAAGTTTAGGATACTGTGAACACCTTTAGCTGCTTACTGACTGTGCAAGTGGTGGCTGCTTAATGAGATGAGTTATTACAGCACTGTGGGGTGGAATTGCCAATAGGTTTTGACACTTGCCATAACTACGTTTTACATGAAGGGAAACATGAATCTTGCATCTGGGTACCCTGTGCCTATGGAAAAATGAACAATGAAGTGCTGAGGTTAGCGATAGAGGCCAAGATCTTTTTTTACCCCAAAGAGAATGGCTCTGGAAATAATTCAGACGTGAAGAAAGTGAAAGATGTAATTGAAAAAGAGCAGTTTTGCTAGAAAAGCCATTCAAACAGGTACTCAATCTTTGGCTAAGGAAATGGGATCCAAACTGTATATTCAGCTGGCTTAAGCTATGCTGGTTCACTTTGCTTGTCCTGGTGATTTTTGGTTATGATATTCTGCTTTTCAGGCAGACTAGTGGTATAACTCAGTAGCAGCAATAAATTGTTAAATTTTTGTTAATGTTAATAACAATTCTGTGCTTTTTCAGATGGCTGGAAATCAGCTTAGATTGTGGGGTTTTTGTAACCTTTGCAGCCAGATGGCTGTTCTGTGTCTAGTGCTGTATCATTCAATTGAGAGCTGAAAAATGAGCTATTAATTTAAGGGTGTTTTTCAATATTGTTGGAGTGATGTGTATTTCCTAATCTGATCAAAACTATTTATTCCTAAAAATTCTTCTGTAGAGGTAAATATTTGGTGTCCTAAAATGGAAAATTGCTTTACAGAATTAGAACCTTTAATTTGAAACAAGAAAACTGAGTTACCACAAAAAAAAAAAAAAAAAAAAAAAAGAAAGAAAGGAAGCTCTAAGAACAAGCTCAATGTCCTTCTCAGGGCTAAGTGAGCTGTTTTAGTCAAAATGTTGGTAGCTCTGATCTGCCTAACTATGTCAAAGTTTAAGGAAACTGTGCTTAAGGAAAGTCTATTAGACTGAACTTCTCAGTGGATTTGTATGAACACACACAATTCCTTAGTGAGGCATGAGAGTTGGAGCTTGGAAAGACAAAGTAAGGAGCTAAACAGCAAATCTGTGGTATCTTATGAGGCTCAGCGTTAACTGATCTTTGATGGTCTTTCTCTTCCTATCCCTTGAAAGACCACATAGGTTTTGCTTACATTTTGGTGTCAAACCAGAAAATATCTGAAGCTATTACAGTTTTTCAAGGTGGAAGGACATCCTCCCAGACAGCTATAGTTCAGGTGAATTTTTTCAGAGGGGCTGAATTTGCTCCCTGTGTGTCACTGGCTGGCATTTCCCTGCTGTAGATGAGAGGCTGAAATCCATGTCGTGTGTCAGGAGATGAAGCAGTGTTCAGAGAGTGTGGGATGGTCTCGGGGCAGGTTTGTTCAGCTTGCAGAGTCCTGGGAGAGCAGACACTGAGCTGCTGCTCTCCCGAAGGCTGCCCTGTAGAGAGCAGCGTGCATCGACCCGCACAGACAGATATGCTCTGTGCAGACTGGGGTTGTCAGAGCCTGCAGCTGCGGCCAGGCTACTCACAGGACCCAATATTGCTTATTTAAAGAGAGCTTGATGGGCTTACATTGATTTCAATCACGGTAGTGACTTTCTTTCCATGAATAAGCAACCTCTAGACAGACTAATTGATTACATATATCTTTGATCAGTATGCTGTGCTTCTTGCCTTTTCTTGCTATTTGTCTTTAAGAATTTAAATACTCGAGGGCATGTAAAATCCGTATGTATTTGTGAGTTAAATAAGAAGCAAATTTCTAAATCTTGTATTTGGATTTTATACTAGCTAATGTAGAAATCATGTGGACGTGAGCAGTGCTCCAGGTCTGAGCTTCTAAATCTTTCTGAAAATTTGAGGTTAGGGCTGAGAAACCTCCACAGCCTAAAGAGCATCCATGAATTGCATCTGCTATTTCAGTGCCCACAGGATTCAACCATCTTATTAAGTCTTTCATGTTTGATCACTGGATTTTGTGTTATCAGAACCAAGAATTCTCTTCATAAAAGAATTCTGAGCAAGTTGGCAACATCTACCCCACCTCACCCTCTGCAATTGTGCAGGGAGTGTCACATGATGGGATGGTTTGATGGGAACACACCAGGTCTGATTTTAACACAATTTGATGCAGCTGTATCCTAGGGTTGATTTTATTGGCTCTTATAATCTGTTTCTCTCTTGAGCTTTAGCCATTGGATTTTATTAGCTTCAAAATTTCATGGTTGTACAGCTCACTGGCAAAGACAGAAATTATTGTAATGGTTTTAATGGGAGGGTAAGTTTTCATCCTTAGTTTTATGGAAGCTTCATTTATCATTTCTTTTAAAATGCCATTTAAAAAATGTGAACAGGTCTGATTATGCTGCTAAGAATTGTGCACACTGAACATATATGTTGATGGTTGGCATTATAATGTATTTAACAAATTGGGAAATATTTGAGGATTTGAAATCAAAGCTATCCTCTCCAGAAGTATTTTTAGGGAAAAATCTTATTAATAAATAGAAGGGAATTAAATAATGAAATCATTAAATCTCTTAAGGGTCTAAGCAAAAGAATTGGGGAATGGATGGGTGTTTTTTGTTTGTTTTTTTAAGGAGAAAGGGGATTGGAAGGAGAGAACAAGTGGCATTTGCTTATCACTATGGTATTCCTTGAGTAATAAACAGTTTGAGGTCTGCATATGGTCCCCTGAGTGCTCACATGAGCTCAGATGGGGAATATCTAAGAGCTGCAGCATGGCTGGTTCCTCAGGGTGCTATGGAAATTTTGGGAAATAAGTGCCTTAAAATCCTGCCTCAAGCAGTGGGCTCCTAACACTGAGAGAAGCCGTGCCAGCCCAGGCTGTTCTCAGCTGCAGAACTGAGCAGTCCCACCCAACTTTTGCCTCCCAGGAGAGGGGGCATGGGGGCAGACTCTAGACAGCTGCTGGAAGGAGCAGGGCTGGAGAGCGAGCAGCTGCCACCCATTTGCAGGAGGGCGCTGCTTTTGGACGGCAGTACCACCACCTCTTCAGTACTCTGCATGTCCCCAGCCAGTCCTGGCAGAGGAATAACATTGCATTGGCCCTGATCCAGCTCTGCGTGGGAGCTGTTTGGTCTTGCCATGGCCGGTGTTATGAAGTCTCAATGGTCCTCTGCATTGGCAGGCCTCTGGGACTCTTGTGTTCCTCTTTTTTCTGCCTTTTGTGTGGGGAATGCTTCTTAGCACGCTTGCACTGTGCTGCCTTTGCTCATTTGAAACCCAGAACACTGGGTGGTACTAAGGTAAAGAGAAGGGAGTCTTGAATTTTTCAAGGCTTTTCAGCTCTGGCTGAGTACACAACAGGAGGGACTTGATACCAGCAAAGCCACTCTTTCCAGTGGTCCCCGTAACAATAAAGTAATGCTGTGCAGGATCTGCTTGGGTGTTACAAAACGAGATGAGGTCCAACAGAGTTTGCCAGCCCTGTTCCTGTGCTATGCTCAAGAGTTACCCTGCTTCTCTTGGCCATGGAAGTGCTCGTGCTGTGCAGCACCTGAGCTGACAGATCTCTCTGAAGCTCAGCTGCCTCTGCATTTAGCCACAGTACTTTGTATCTGCAGCTGCATCATGGCTGATTTACAACTTGGATAGCACAGTTCGAGGCAGCTGGTAGGGGACTGCTGAGATTCAGATGCACTTTTCATGCTATTTCCTTTCCATAACATAATGTGAGGAATGCAAGGAACGTAGAGAGATGACAGCTTAGAAAAGTTAGTCTGGCTTTCAGGCACTGAGGACATTTACACCTATAGTGTGATGTGAGGATGAGTGTCTGTACAGAGTGCAGCTTTACAAACAGCAATTGGACACTTGGCTTTCTGTGTCATTAACGAGGCTGAGGCTGTGTGTGTTTGACAGACAGTGGGGCAGATCTCTGCTGCTTTCTTTCAGCAGCACCAGAGCTGGCAAAAGTGAACACCAGTGGTCTTGCTCCTGGGATCCTGTAACCTTCTCCATCAGGTCATGATTTCATATTGTACCAGCACCAGAAGCTGAGCAGCTTCAAAAAATTCCTGACTCCCTGCCCTCTGTGCTGGTTGCCACCCTCACCCCATGACTGCCTGTCACCTCAGTTTGCTGAGGGTAGCTGGTTGTGAGGACAAGTAAGAAGCTGCATCTGTCATTTGGCTTTAAATCAGTTCTCTTAAAAAAGTAAAAAATCTTTCTCTTTTGGGGATTGAAAAAGATGCAATTATGTCTGTGCTACTGCTTAAGAAAATACACATGGAGCCTCATACTAATTAAACAAATGCTATGATTAAACCAAATGCTGAAACAGGCAAACAGTGTCTACATTTTCCAGAGTATTAAAAAAAATTATTTGTTTTTTCAGCCTTGCTAGAGAAACCCATCAGCAAAAGACGAGACAGTGAAGCTGTGCAGAAGGCCAAGATCCTTTACGCATCCTGCATGAATGAGAGTAAGTGGATTGATTTGAGAAGGACACAAATGCATTCCCTGCATTTCTAAAGGCAGGCTTTTTATCCCTCTGCACAGCTCTGTGAAGCTCTGTGTAGATGCTTGGATTTTGCTGATATGGATTCAACTGAATGCAGAGGGTCTTTTACACATTTTTGAAGCTGGCTATTGAGACTGAGGTACACCCAGGCACAAGAAGTCAGTTTTAGAGAAACCTCTGCTTGTCAGAGCTGTGAAGAGATATTTATCTGTGCAAAAGGATGTTAAACTCTGCTCCAGGGTTGCGGGGTTAGTGCCTGGGGTTAATAATTCAGGGGAACCCTCTGATGAAATTCTCATACGGATATTTTCAAGAGCCTGTTGCTCATCACCTTCTACATTTCTCTAGATCTATTTAATCAAAACACTACCCCAGGGCTGGGTATACACAGCCCTGGACTCTTTAGCTTTGCATGGTATCTGCATGTCAAGCACGTTAGCCACATTTTCAGAGTGCTTTTCCTTAGCTTGTAAATGCTGCTGTAGGGCAATGTACACTAGTTTGGGACACTACTCTCAGGTAGCTGCACAGGTGAAAGAAGTGTTGGAAGTCCCCTTTGTCCTTCTGACTCTTTCAGGCTTTATTTCCTGCACAGTTTTCTTCCAGCATGGCCCAAGTCTGACTGCCAGCAATTGAGACAGCCTGCTCTACAGCCTTGGTGCCCAGACACTGTCCCTCTAGCTTTGATTATGAACAATAACCCCCCCTCCCCCAAAACAGCGAAGTTTCTATGCTAGTTCCTAATCAAGGAGTGGATTTTTTAGAATTTACTTAATTCCAGCCTTTGCCTTTTTTGAAAGGCACTGACTTGCCTCTCCTATTCTTGATACAGATAAACAGGGTTGGACTTCTATGCTTCTGTGCTCACAGGCAGAGCAGAGGCTTTGGGTTTCAACTATTGTGATTGCCTTGCCTGGAAATCAATCGATGCCAATAAATCTTTGTCTTGTGTGGCTGCTGCTGGACTTGAATTGTCTGGAATGTAATTGTTGTCACACTTTGACATTTCAGATAAAATTGAAAAAGCTGACGTGAAACCCCTGTTAAGTATACTGAAGCATTCACCTTTCCGCTGGCCTGTGTTGGAATCCAATATTGGACCTGAAGGGCTGTGGTCAGAAAGGAGGTTCAGCTTAGTCCAAGCCTTGGCAACTCTGCGTGGCCAATACAGTAGCTCTGTCTTCATCCGTTTGTATGTGGCTGCTGATGACAAAATCTCCAATCGCTATATCCTGAAGGTACAGTACGGCATATCTAATAGGTTACTTGGCATGGTGTGGTATGGCCTCTTTTTTTAAAACACATTTACATGCTGAATGTTTACACTTGATTGTTGTTGTTATTATCTACTGGCTTACAGATGTACGTAGGGACCAATTTATGGGAATGTAGAAGCCACTAGCAACCACATGCTATTGAAAAGTATTCCCGTACAGGTTGTTTTCTTCTTTCAAATGGAAAAAAAGCCATAAAAATGGTCCCAGGAGACCAGTAGCCATGGTCTATGTGCATGAGAATAAGAGGTCACTATCTAATTCTGTGTGCTGCTTATGACTCATTGGTTGCATGAAGAATGCTTTTTGTCTGTGAGGATGAAAAATGGTCCATCAGTAGCAGATATTTTGAACTTGAGCTGTTTTTCTTGAGATGGAAACACTTAATCTGGTGCTTATACAGCACCTTACAACACAGATTTATGCCAAGTGCTTTTGAACATGAAATAGAGAATTTACCTTTTTCTTGAAATACTATTGCTTTTAGACCAAAACATTGCCAATTTGTTAACAGCACATGGCATTACACAACAGTTTAGTAAGAAAAAGACCCAAGAAATGTTGTCTCCCTGTAGTCTGACAAAACTCCAGATAAAATTGTACAACTGTGGCAAGACTGAGCGCCTGGGCCAAATGCGTTGCTGTTTAAGAACTTCAGATGAGTAGCCAGAGCAGAACCTCCCTCCATGGCTACAAGGAAATAGTTTATGAAGGCAAGAGAGAAGGAGCAAATACAAAAGTTACAGCGGCATTCATCATGGCAAAATAGGATCTGTGATCCTGATTTTGCTAGAATATTGTCTAACTGTAGGAATGTAGCCAAGAATACATTGTATTTGGGGACTGTGGTGGTACCAGAGTGGGTCAGTTCTAAGCCAGTTCTTCCATAATTCTTTTAACTGAGGCGTTTAACTGGTATAAAGTTGTAGGGTAAGTTTTCCCCATCTCTAGGACATGTTCCTGGATAGTCAACAGCAGATCAACAGTTTGCTGTATTAAAGATGTCATTCTGCTAAGATGCTGTTCAGATCCTGTTATGTTTTCTCCAGCTGGAGACTCACTGAAAAGAACTGAAGTAGTAGAATCAGACAGATGTTTAGTTAGGTATCTCCTGTCATAATATTTCAGTTCAAGTCACCTGTCAGCAAATGGCTGGGCAGAGACACCCTCACTGCTGGTCTCTTGGAAATGATTTTTAACCAGCAATACCTTCACTTGCTATTCTTAGGAGCACCTAAGAATTAAGTATCTAAATAACTGAAGCATTACATGCTATGAATAACGTATTATTCCGTAGGGTATTCTGATGTTAATTTGATTAACAGATCTGCAGAATGCATCAGCCAATGCCCTACTTTGCCCATGTTTTAACAAATACCACAGAGTATTTCAGTCTGGTTGTGAAAATGGCTTTATTGCAAAGTTCTTTTTGTTCAGCATTGCAAAATTATCAATGGGTCATAAAAGAAGTGGAAACTCCAAATAAAACTTTGTTCAGCATTATCTTTTTTTTTTTTTTACGAGTGCTGAAGCAGTTGGCAAACTTTTTTGTTTATTTCTCATATTTGTGTTCTCTTGATTTAATGTGTTGTCAAATCTAGTTCTTAAGACCAAGGAATTTGGATGAATATTTAATGTAGCAGTCGCATAACTGAAATTCACCAAATAATCTGAAGTTAACTGTTGCAAAGACACATGTAGAAAAAGCATGAGTATATTCTTTTTGCATCATTGTGCTGAGAAAAGAAAGTCATTCTGTTTTTCAAAGAATGAGAGTTGCACTGAGCATGACAATTACTCCTTTTTTGAAGACAGTTTGTTTTATTTGTTTATGGTATATTTTAAAGGTTGTGAACGTCAGGTAGTAGAAGGAAAGATTATATTTATTCATTCACTTTAAATTCTAAGTTTTATATATTTGTTACATTTTTATAAAAGTAGAAAATGTGAAATATAAATCGCTTAACCTAAAGAATTTAGATTAGAAAATACTTATATGAAATTGTATGAATAAATACAATCTATCTTCAGTAGACTTATCTTTAGAAACAATTGCAGCATCAAACAAAAAATGTTAGAACACCAGAGCGGTTTTTTCTGCTCCAATCAGTATCTTATTCAGAGTTTGGAAGCTGATTAAATGAAGTTTTCAGCTTTGGCTTCCATACCCTAACCTAACTTGATCACATTGAAAAGTTCTGGGAAATCTCAGTTCCCAGTAATTATTATAAAATATATGCTGCATAGTGAGTTCTTCCTGGTTAGGAATTTGGAACAGCATGCAAATGTTCCCATGTAGATGTTTGTCTCAAAACTCTAAATGCAGATCCCAAATTTTCAGGCCTAATTCCAATATTAGGGTGACTGTAGACCAGCAAATCTGATCCATGGAAAAGATAAGCGAAGGTCAAAGGTCCATCTGGACTACCAGACACCTTTAGCTAAAGTACTGGAGACAGTACTTTATATCCTGTGCATGCAGTCCTGGCAGGTCTCCAGTTCAGTTTCAGTTCATCTGTTCAGAAGACTGAATACAGCACCCAGTACTGGTCTAGGGTGGAGCTCAAAAGTGTAACCTCAGTTTCAGTCAAGAAAACCTAGCGATGCCTCCCAGACAGAGAGCAGCTCACACAATCCAGCACCTCAGGGGTGTCTGGTGCATACACTAGGCTGGTGTGGTCCCAAGCTGACTCTTAGAACCCCAAAATAGGCATAGGGTGGATGGTCATCAGCACCAATGGTTTGATCCTGTAGACCCAGTCCTTTTGTGTTTCCTACTTGCTGATGTAGCTGTTTTAACCACCTAAATCCACCTGTGATTCTTTTCTTTGGGTGGCTTAGGTATTGCAGGGGGCATCTGAGGCTCCCCAGATCATGGTAATGTGATTTAGTTAATTCCCGTCAGCACAGTATAACATTTTTCTGTTGTTTTGAAATCATGTGCAACTCAGACTGGTGCAGTGTTTTATGTATTAGATATTTGCACACATCTACCATAATTGCCAGAAAAACATGAACCTTTCCAAAGTTACTTATCAGTTTACCTTTGAATCTGATTAATTTAGCTGTTAAATGTTACTTCTTGTTTTTAACAGCTTGACCAAGCAAGCCTCTCTCTGGCATCTCGAGAGGATTACTTAGAAAATACCACAGAAGCCAAATCTGTAAGTATTATCAGCTGGAAAATAGAGCCACCATTTTTCCCCTCATCTTTTTTCATCGTTGGTTTTGTTTTGTTGAGCTCCAGACTGAGAAAGGGTTGTGCTTTGTTTGGATTTGGGTTTTGCAGGGTATCTATCAGAAAACATCACTTCTATCACAAACACTCTTGCAAAGTCTCCTAAATGAAGCTTGCCCTTTTATACAAGTACTTCTATCCCATGGTGGTTACTGTATTAGTTGGCCTAAAATTCAGGTGTACATTCATACACATTGTCTAATCCATTTGTAAGAGCTGGAAGTTGTCAGTCTAATCCTGAACTGTCATTTGCATTTCCTGAGATTTGTGCTCCCTGAACCACAGCAGGTATCTCTGTCTGTCACACACTGTATTTCCACAGTGTTATTTCTTCTTTTTCACTTGCTTGGCATTCAAGGTAAGGAAAGCACAACCTCGGTTCCTAAGGCATGAAGGTATTTTACTCCTTCCTAGAGCTGGGCATTTCTGGTCTACTGCTACAACTCTGCTCAAGAGCAAGTCCTCTTTTCATTTCACTCTCTCTGTTTCTTTACAGTACCGAGATGCCTTTTTGCAGTTCATGGTTGATACAGCAGTGCTTCTGGGTGCAAACGCCTCCCGAGCCGAATCTGATATGAAATCAGTTCTAAGACTGGAAGTTAAAATAGCAGAGGTTGGTAATCTATATAATCCTTTCTCAAAATAAAAAGCCATTATAGCAACAGCGTTAGCAATAGGGATTTTAGAAGCAGAAGGAGAGGAGCAGATCCTGATGAGGAAAGGATGAATAACATTTCTCCCTTAGTTAATTGTTAAACTGTAAATCAGGGGAAAAACCTTAGCCAAATACCCTTGGTGTTTTAAATTGTAATGTCATCCAGGCTCACCAGAGGCGAACCTGGGGTGACATGGCAATGTTTAAGGGACAGTGTATTAGCAAGGTCCTTTGGTCTCCCATCTCGGTGGAGGTGGGGGATGGAGATCCATATAGTAGCAGAGATACAGGGATTGTTGATGTGTTAGAAACTGTGGAAGCACCTGAGAAGGGTCCCATAGGAATTAGGGCTTCTCCTTCTGAAAAGGTGATGAGATCAATATCCCAGCTGAAGTGCATCTACACCAATTCACTGGTACCCACTGGGCAACTGAAAAAATATTACATAGCTCAAGACCTTACATGTCTTTTCCAACCCAAGTGATTCTATGATTCTATAATTTTGAAGCCGTGTAGAATGTGAACTCCTGCTGTGCACCTGTGTTGAGAATATATTACCCTGTTGTTTAAGAAGCAGACTGGGCTGATTCTCTGTGGAACAGTCTAAAAGCAGCGCAAGACTGAGGTGGGATATTGGAGCTTGGTGGTGAGAGAGTGATGTTTACAGCAGCACCACCCTTGTCTCCTGAAGTGCTTTCATGGGGTAGTCTGGGAGAGTGGATGAAAAACTCATAAGTTTTAATTTAGGGGATCAGCTGAATTTAGTAAAGCTAAGCGTATTTAAATCAGGTACTTGGTTCTGACATTTACTTGGTGATATTTTTGCTCCCTCGTGTAATTTATGCCTCGGGATTATTGCAGGTTGAAGGAGTGTTTTTGCTTCTCTATATCCCTGTTTCAGCATGGCTACTACAGGAATTGCACTCGTGGGACCTGCAAGTCCACTATAACTTCAACCTCTACTAAAACTAGAGAGGAGGGTTGGCCTCAGTGTTGGGAAACCATCAGTAGTAAGGGTACAGGCTTGATGCTGGTTTGCAGAACTGTCAGCTGAGCTGAGCATTCCTTCATGTCGGCAAGGAAAGAAGCTATCCCTGTGAAATGCTGATCTCCTGTTTGCAGAGAAGCCTGTTGTATTGCACAGGACAGGTGATGCAGCAGGTGACTTTTATCTGGGTTCTGCTGTTGCAGTCTAAAGAATGCTTCTTAATGTCATGTTTGTACAGAAGTGAGGGCCATCCACAATAGTTGCCAGTGTTTCCATCTCTCTGCTGAATGGAATGAAATTTTGTCAAACATCTGAGCAAAGCCCAATATTCATTTTCAGTTACTTAGCATGGATGGACTAATGCGCAAATACTTCCTTGTGACCCGGTAGACTTGAAAAACAGTAAATATTTCTCCTGTTTATCAGTGATGGCATAAGAAGATGCATCATTAGCTCTGGTAGCTCTAATGCTTTGCTTAACAAGTGTCTTACAGAGCATTAATCCACAAAGTTTGTAAGTGAAGCTGCCATATAAGATTACATGGAGCATGTAAAAACCCTCAGGATCACATCATTATGCAACCAGCCATGCTTGCTTAAGGTTTCTTTTAGTAAGAATAATCCTCCTAATATCTGTCCAGATATTAGGCATGAGTCAATGGACATGGATTTTTGCATAAACCCTAATGAACATAATGATTATATATATAAACTTTTTACCATGATGGAGGTAGTCCTGTTAGTCACTGGAGGTTTTACTGTATCCTGTGTTCCTCTGTAATTTTTTAAGTAAATGTATATAATGGAGGACTTCTATGCTCAGGAAGAGGCAGCAAGGCTGCTTTGGATATAGGAAGGAGTGGCATGCTTTGAGAGAGCTTGTTGTGTGCAAGGAAGATTTTTATTAGGTTTGAATCACTGGAGAAAGAGGGAAAGTTTTGAGAGGAAGGGAATAAATGGGTTCAAGGAGAGTTTAAAGATTTGTCAGATAAACGAAATTTGCAGAAAGGGAGAAGAAAGTAATTTTTTTTCCTGCGTGGCTTGAGCAATAGTAAAACCACAGACACTTACTGGAGAATTTTGTTTGGAGAAGTGCTAGCTGTCTGGTTAGTCCGGCGTCAATCCCTGTCCTTTAGACTGCACAGCATACAGACTGTGCTACAGGATTTACCTTAGAGCAGGGCTGGAATTGTCACTGGGAATTTTTGTTTCTCTTGAACACTGAGAAAATTTTGAGCTGTATCTTGTACTTGGTTTGCTTTTCTGTTATGAACCATAGGGCCATCTTGGAGTCTGCACATCCTTCTTGTCAGTTATAAAAGGACTTGTTTCATATTTATGATTTCTTTTGCAGTATCCTTGGACACTGCAGAGGAGCTTGAGATCCAGCTCCTCTGGTCACCCAGCTGAGAGGCCTGGTTGGGGAATGCTTTAATTCATGTCTGGCCTAAATACTCAGGTTTCCTGCTATGGAAATCAGAGTGAAGGGGTGAAATGTGGAGAAACTTGTGTGTATCTGGCTCTTCCCCCAGGTGGAGTAAGGCTGTAGCAAGAAAAATTTCAAATTCAAGAGATGAGATACACTTCTAGTTATGAAGATGCACCTATCTCAGATTTGACGTGTTAAACCTGAAGGTGGCTTCTACTTGATAGGAAGGGGTGAATAAATATTAATCATCAATGTGTACTTTTATCTCTTATGAATTAACATGTCTTTCCTTAGCATAATCAGAGCTAAGTCAGTCTAATATGTCCAAAGAAGACATGCAGCTCATTAAATTTCCCAGTAATGAGTTAAACTTAAAAGGAGCTATGTTCCATTTCTTCCAGTTAAATGCAATCCTCAGAAAGGGATGTTAATGCCATAAACGCTTGGAAAACAGGTGGTGAGATATTTCTGCACAGGGATTATGAAGGACAGTAATGACGTAAGAGTCTTTGCAAGATAAACCTTGTTTTGATGGTTTTGTGGGTTTTTTTCTCTTCACCAGATCATGATTCCATATGAAAATCGAACAAGTGAGGTGATGTACAATAAAATGAACATATCGGAACTTAGTGCCATGATTCCACAGGTTAGTTGGGGATAACTGAAAAATTATTCTTTTAATATCTGACCTGTATAATTAAAACTGTCTTTAGTGTTCAGAGCAGCATGTTAAAGGAGTATCATTAGGAATGTGTGTGCTCATTTACAGTATATGTTCTTTTAAATACAGTTCCAACCTTAATGAGGATTGAAAACATATGTAATGGCAAAGTGCAATAACCTCTAAGTTTATAATAAGTGAAGCTTTGAAACCGTTAGTTTGAAAGGTACAGCTTAGTTCATAAATCATCTCTCTTCATAATCTGCTTTAACCAGCCTTCTCTTTGTCATTGCAGTTTGACTGGCTGGGATACATCAAGAAGGTGATTGACACCAAACTCTATCCTGAGCTTAAAGACATAGGTCCTTCAGAAAATGTGATTGTCCGTGTTCCCCAGTACTTCAAAGATTTATTCAGGATACTAGAAACTGAAAGGAAAAAGTAAGGATCCTGTGATGGTTTCACCCACACTTATAAGGGTACATCAAACGCTGGGCTTTTTCTATTTTTTTTTTTTCATGAGTTTCAGCTGTTCTTGGAATCAAATCTCTAGGCAAACAGTCTGTTTGGTTTTGCCTGAATGAGGATTTAGATATTACCTTGTGCATAGCAGGAGAATTTTCAGTTTCAACACCTTTGTTCTATGGATAACACAGGTTGCAGTAAAGCTGCTCTTTCCAGATGCATTCAGCATCTCTTGCTTGTGTAGGATCTTGTATCTTGTGAAATCCTTTACACCTGCAGAACATAGTTGTAAAATGTAGGTAGCTCAGATTACACATGGTAGATGTGCTTTGCACAGGGAAGCAAGATGGCTTTGAGCAGTGATGAAAAAGTGACATCCCATTTGAAACATCCTTATTGATGGCATCTAAGGGATTTCTGTGATAATTTGTTCTCTGAGGTATGTTGCTGAACTTTAAAATAAATATTGTTAAGATGTAGTCTCCAAATATCTATCTTTGCTGATTGTACAGTATGGCCACAACCAAATGTACTTCAGGAAAAAGAAGACAAACATTATTCTTATATTGTCACTCTGTGTCTCTAGTGATGGAATGATTACACTAATTCATAGTACCTGGAAAAATAGCACACAAATCAAACAATTAGAAAAATAAAAATTACTGATTTGCTTACAGGTCATCAAATACCCTTTCTTTATAAAATTCAGATAAATAGCATTAGTGCCACCAATCTTAATCTACTAAAGAAAGATTTTAAAATTATTTGGGCTGCCTGTGCTGTCTAACTCAAAGTTAGTTACATCAGTGGGGATAAATGTGTGATTTAGAGGATTCATATATAGCAAGATAGCAGGGAATTAGTTATTCCCTGTGTACAAATACACTTATATTCTGTAACTACAGAGTAAATACCTGGAGACTTTTTCCATTAGTTTTTTTATTCAGGGAAAATCTGAGTATTCAAGAGAAGTTAAGCCAGCCTGTGTGTCATGGTAGAAGGAGGCTGGGGTAATGACCAGAAATAATTGCAATGCCTGTCTTTAGCAAAGCTCAAGACCAGGTTTCTGACCTCACAGATCAGGGGGAGAGGATGAGCAAAAGCAGTTCCAGTATATTCACACTGCATATGTTATAGGTGTTAATGACTTAGGCATTTTCTGCTCAGTCTTATCCTAAGAAATTTGCATCACAAAATGTTGGAAATGGCGAACAGTGCTAAACTGAACCCAAACAGGGTTCAAATTCTTGTGTGTAATATGTATCCAAACAGTTTAGGCATGATAACCAAGATAATGTTTATCTATTAGGTGATAATGTTCATTACTTAAAATGTCAGAGTCTGCTCCAGAGGTAACCTTATTATCTGGCCTGAGAAAATTAGGAAATCATCTTAATGTGAACTCCTAACAATGAGGTCTCAACATTTCCCTGTAGGGTGAACCCCAAAAGCTTAATAAGGATATTTTCTTTTAAGTAATCTCATTTGTCATTCTTCATATGATATTTTAAAGATTTACTTAATGTAAACAACGTGAATTTGATTTGTTACTGTAAATATCTAGACTGATCAAATTCCTAGTAAATCATTTCAAAATTTTAGATTTGATTCAGTGTTCATAATGTGAATTAACTTCTCATCATTTCAAGAGATGGAGTGTCATTAGGAAAAGTAGGTACTTTCACCAAGTTCATATTTTTTTCATTTACAAGGCTATCCCTAAATTATACCTTTATTCCAGTGCCTTGTGTGTCCTCTTCCTAGATGAGCACCCTGCTAGCCTGGGTACTATTCAAAATGTCACAAAAAGATGGCTGATGCCCCAGTATTTTACCCAGTGATCTGGTAAAGTATTTAATGAAGTTTGTTTCGGGTGGAGGAAAGAATGGAACAAAAATTATGTCTGGCTGCAGAAGCAGTTCTCTGTGTTGGAGGTGACAAGTTGTACGGACTCACAATCCTTGTATTGAAACTTTCTCCCTCAGACAACCTGCTGAGCAATCTTGAATTGTGAAATCATTCACAGGGCAGTATTACTAGAAGAGAGCACACTGACATGGTGTAGCGTGAATTTAGCGGAGTTTTACTTGACTGCATATAATCAAGTTACTGTGTGAAGCTTGAAATAGGTGCAGCAGTGTGGTTCAGAGGTCGGTCTGAAGTCCCCAGGCCAGGGCACTGCTGTGACTCCAACCCAGGAGCTGGACTCTCCATAGAGAGCTGCCCAAGAAGCTCAGCGACCAGCCTGCAGGGGTTTCCATCAGCTTGGGGATAGCTGGCCTAAGTCATGTCAGGTGGTGAAGTAGGTCAAACCTTCAAAACAGGTCTTCAGGGATTCCTTCAGCTTTTTGGTGTATCAATTAATTTTTAATGGGGTTTATCTCTATTACAGGAAGAAGAGATATGTATATGTAGCTGTGATGTAAATGAGCAATGGCAGAGCTCCAGTACAGCTGTGCCATGTGAGGCGGGAGAGAGAACTGTGCTCGCACCAATTAGGAGCTTATCTCTCTCTCTCTCTCTCTCTATATATATATATATATATGTCCCTTATATATATCCCTTCCCTGTTACCTGTGTACCGGTGCTTTATGTGAGCCGGAAATAGGATACTCTAAATTGCATCCCTTCTGGAGATCTTTGCAGCTGTTGAAAGAAGCAGCTTTATCATGCTCATAGATCTCAGAATGCATAATTAGTTTCACAGAATCATAGAAGGGTTTGGATTGGAAGGGACCCTATAGATTACCTAGTTTCAACACCTTGCACTAGGCTGGGTTGCTCAGAGCCCCACTGTGATGACCCATCCTTAAGGGCAAGGCCAGCCTGGCCTTGAGCACTTTCAGAGATGGGGCATTCACAGTTTCTCTGGACAACCTGTTCAGTGCCTCATCTCCCTCACAGTAAAGAATTTCCTCCTAATAGCTGATAAATCTATCCTTTTTCAGTCTAAAGCCAGTCCCCCTTGTTTTATCACTATATGTCCTCTTAAAATGTCCCTCTCCAGCTTTCTTGTAGGCCCCTTTTCCTTCATCTTACCTTCCTGTATCTGTGCAGTATGGAACTATTAATTGAGAAGAACTCTTATTCATATAGCACATAAGGAATTTTCTTTAGAGATGGATGGAGGCACTAGATCTCTTTTCTGGTCTTAGCCTGCCTCTGAAAAATTAGAGAAGTTAGGATAATTTTTCTTGAACTAGTGCCTCTAGCAATAGAGGCAAAAGTTTTTCAGTACTTGTAATTTGATTTGTGACTCAATTCTGAATACAATTTTCAACCAGATCTAAAATTTGTGAAAGAGATCTTTTTCTTAAAATGTCAATTAATTTGTCCACCTATCTCATATTAAATCTGTCCTCTTTAATTGCTACCATGTCTGTTGATTAAAATATTGCAAACTCACAGAATTTTACATGAGCAACCTACTTTATTCTCAGACAGGACAGAAAGTACTTTAGTAAATATTCATAAGCACTGGTATAATTTTAACTGTCCCAGCAAACAAGCTCTCTACCACTTCCTTTGGGAGTGTGTGTCACAATAAGGGTCATACTGGTTAAAAGTGACTCTACACTTTCTCTAACAGGCATTTGGAAGTTAAAATAGAGCGTACTCTTCTGAAAGGTTACAACAACAAATACTCTGGTCTCATCAAAAGAGCAGAGAGGATTTTTATGTTTTATTTGTGTGCTGGATTTTGCTCCATGTGTAGAGATTAACTTCTCTGAGCCTCAGTGAACGTATTTGCGAAACTGGGATGAAAATCACCTCAAGATCTGCACTGTTGTAACTTTATAGGCAAAAAGTGTCAGTTTTTAAGTGAACTGAAGATAACCAAATGATTTAAATTTGCAGAGTTAGCCCAAAATGTAAAATAATTATCCCCCAAATAGGTAAACAAATTCAGACAAATTGCTATTTTATTTTGTTTCAAAAAACGAGCTAAAGCACACTGCCCTTCAAATGTGCAACAACAAACCCCCTCAACCTTTCCACCTGTTGCCCATCCCCCATTCATAAACATTCAAGTGGAACCTCACTGTTGTTTAATACTTTGTGGATTCTGTTGTGGTTACAATCTGGAATTATTACTGTCTCATCTGGCAGCTTGGTTTTAGCATGTGTCAGCCTTTTTCTTCCCAAATTAAAACAATCCTCAATTAATTATGAGATATTTCCTGCAACTGTCATCTGCCTTCATTACCTATACCTGACACAAACATTTCTGAATTCTTGTTGATATTGTTGTCTTTCAATAAGTCACCTTTTTGAGACCCAGCCTTCAGAAATTTCAGTCTTTCATTTACTGCCAGTTTGAGAGAGGTTCCCCAACTCAAATGTAAGGACAAACATCACTGTGTGAGAACAAGAAGTACGCAGAAGAGAGAATTGATTTTTTTTGGGTGGTGATTAAGTACCAAATTGTAATACATAATTGGTGTGTGAAGGTGATCTATTTAGCTAAGGTTTTTTACCTAAGGTTTTTGATTGAAATCAAATCTTTAACCTTTTAATCTGTGAGATTTGTATAAATGCTGCAGAAGTTGCTGCAGCTGGATATTCTTCAGCTCTGCTGAAATATCTGAGGCAGATTGTTGTGAGGTTTCTGGAGTTGGAGTCATTTACCAAAACAATGAGAGCTGAGTGCTTTTAGGGTGCTTCACTTGCCATTGGGTGAGAAAATTCCACATTGTCAAATACTTGTTAAGGGAAAAATCTGAACTTTCTGGCATTTCTTAGGTTGAAATGAATTTTTAATGATCCTAAACATTATCTTCAAATGATGTGGTTATCTGAGCAGAGCTAACTAGTTTGGCTTTTGTAACATATACTATCTTATAAATGTACATTATTCATGCTAAAAAAGCTTTTTCAGATATGTTTTATGATTATTGGGGGCATTTAGGTGCACTATAGAATATATCTGTGTACTAAAATAGGGAATATACCCCATGTGAGGGATGCAACAACACATCTAGAGCTGAAGGCTTTGTGTGGGTGGACTGGAGCTTGGTTAGAGGCAAAACTGAAGTTATGTCTCAAGCAAATGCTGCTGTCAAGACAGCATGGCCACAAAGTGTGTTTCCAAGCTGTTATGATTCAGGGGAGGGAACTGCTTGGGATGTGTCTGTGAGTGAAGCTAATGGAGTGACACTGTAGCAACAGCTGCATTGCCCCACACTTATGCCAATGGGATATTGCAGAAATGGGATTTTTAGAGATGGGGGAGTTGTTCGGACAGTCCATAACAGCATCTTCGGTTGCAAAGAAGCAATTTTCCTAACTATGGAGAAGTCTATGGCCTGCCAAAAATGTTATCTATATCCCAGTGGGGAGCAAATAACATTTGAATATCCATAGCTTTGAAGCAATGACTATCCTTGAAAAATATGTCCTGTATAAAAGAAGATGAGAATAATGTGTAGGCCATTTTTGGACTTGTTTTGAGACTGTTTGAAGTTGAATTGCATATTTCAGAATGCACCTTCAGCTGATACAGCCGCTGTTGAACATGGAGAGAGATCAATCTAGGCTGGATAAATCCTCCAGTCAGGTGCCTGAAGTTTTCGAAATGGGGCATGGATGTCAGATCTCGTGGGAATTTTAAACAAGCTCCTCCTGGATCTCTCAGCCTCAATTCTTATAAGATTTTTGTTACTGAGACTTCTGCTTTGGTATTTCAATTATCCAGCTGACAAAATATGAACAGTAATACTTTAATAACTTTGTGAATAATAGAAGTTTTCAAAGCATATTGATAACTTCTAATGAAAGATACAAATATGAGATAATGAGAGTGTATATGGGATGGACTGTTATCTGTTCTGTTACCATTTATGTGCCCTACTAATGAGGAGAGATAACATTCACTTTGATCTACAAAAGAAAAAACAGTTAATCTCTGGATAGAGCTTTGATGCCACTATTATTATAACATAGTTCTTGCCACTTCTAAGGAAAATGAAAACTGCCTTTTGGAAAAAAAAAATACCTAAAAATGACATACTAGGTGATGGACCTATTACAAATAATCCCTAGAAGATAGTTGTCATGGGGCAATTATATATGAAGTGGCTTCAATCATACAGATTCTCATGTGTGATTGGGATTTATCAATTTGGCCATCACTCATTAATTTTTAAGGTGAAATTTCCACCATTCAGGTAAAATGTTTGTAGAGATATTTCTGTGAGTGCTCTGTGGTACGTCATATGTGTTTACATGTCTGATGAAAATATGCCTGATTTAACAGGACTCTTGCCAACTACCTGGTGTGGAGGATGGTTTATTCAAGGTTATTTAACCTCAGTAGACGTTTTCAGTATCGGTGGCTGGAATTTTCTCGGGTAAGTTATGCTTTCGTAGCATTTATGAGGGTCCTAGTGTTGACACTGTTGGTTTCCCTTGTAGTTGCTTATACCTTTGCAAAACACAAAATGTTTCCCATGCTGAATAAATTTCTTGAATAAACTTTTTTTTGTTGAAGACTCCCTCTAAAACAATAGACATACATATTTTTGTATGTGACACTAAGACATGTACGTGACACTAAAATGACACTAAGAATAAAAAGTCTTTTAGATGATGTTAAAGAGGTTTTGAAACCTCCCTTTAAAAAATTTTATTCTTCTTTTGCAGAAACTTGAAAGCTGGAATGTTTTTGAATTAGGTTATGTGGGCTGTGACCTGTGCTATTCCTGCAGGCCAAATCCTTTTGGCCAAAATCTAAAATTTTTGAAAAAACCTACTGCTTGCTCTTGTGTGAATACAGCTCCAGTAAACCAGAAGTCTAGGATTTCACTTTTTTAAAACTTACTCAAAGCTCTCCCATGCTCTAATGCCAGCTCTACATGAGCTATAGCACGTTGATACACCAGCCATTTCCACAGAGAAGATGATCAGGTGCTTTCCAGTTTGGGGTTGCAGAAGAACCAGAAAACTACCATAGTGAGAGCAGAACTAAATCATGTGTTAAGTAATATGGGCATTTATGTAAAACAAATACATTTCATTAAGTGAACCCTGAATAGAAAGTCACCTTGGTAATCCTGTGGGCAGTATGAGGGCTCCTCAAGTAAAGGGTTAAACTGAAACTGAATGGTGCTTTGTCTTGTGTCTAAGCCACTTTGGATGGTGAACTTTGTTTGCCATTATGAAAACTGGCTGACGACAGGAGGCTGGCATGGTGCTGGCAGTGATGTGGTGCAGGAGGTGTGGGAGTTCTGCCCTCACTGGTGAGACATGCAGGTGACTAATTAAAGAACCTAAACTGTTTTTCCTTGAGTAATACTGGAATAGTTCTGAGTTGATCATATACCTAAAAATAAGCTCCAGTAGCCTGATGGAAACTACACAGAAAAGGCAGCCTCTTATACTTCTGAGATCATATTCAAAATAGTCTTGTTAAAGATGCTTTTTCTTAATGTAAAATATGAGAAACTGGCTGTCAGAACCACAGTGACAAGCTTGTAGGTGTCCCCTCCTGGGACATTCCTTGCTAGTCAGGTAAAATAGATTGATGCTGGCTATCAGCCAGTCTGTAGCTTAATACTGAGTTACATTGAGTTATATAATGGCCAGAAAAAATCCTGAAAGGAGATATTAAGCTTTGGATACTGTGCATTTTAATATGGTATCTGGCTACTATCAATTCTCTGGGACATAGAAGCTTAGGGAGAAATCTAATTCAAAGTGATTCAGTGCTTATTAATAATCTCATCAATGCTGTCACAGGATTACAGAATGGGTCAGGTTGGAAGGGACCACGGTGGGGTTATCTGGTCCAACCTCCCTGCTCAAGCAGGGCCATCCCCAGAGCACATGGCACCTCATTCCTTCATCCTTGTTTCCCTCCACTGGACCCGCTCCAGGATCTTCATGTCTCTCTTGTCCTGAGGAGCCCAGAACTGGACACAGCACTGCAGACACACCTCACTGGGGCTGAGCAAAAGGGCAGGATCCCCTCTCTGACCTGCTGGCAATGCTCTCCCTAATGCACCCCAGGACCCCATTGGCCTTCTTGGCCCCCAGGGCACTGCTGGCTCATGGACAGCTCGTTGCCCACCAGGACCCCCGGGCCCTTCTCTGCAGAGCTGCTTTCCAGCAGGTCGGCCCCCAGCCTGTGCTGGTGCCTGGGGTTGTTCTTGCCCAGGTGCAGGACCCTGCATTTGCCCTTGCTGAATTTCAGACAGTTCCTCTGCCCATCTCTCCAGCCTGTCGAGGCCCTTCTGAAGGGCTGCACAGCTCTCAGGGGTTTCGGCCACTCCTCCCAGCTTTGTGTCATCAGTGAACTCACTGAGGAGTCATCGGCCCCTTCCTCCAAGTCATTGATGAATAAATTAAACAATACTGGCCATGTAAATGGCTGTGAAAGCTTACAGCACAGTAAAAGCAGTGAATCAGCAGCTCATTCCTATTATCTGCCCCTGGGACCTGGAGATGGAGAGTTAGTTAAGTGAAGTAAACAGCAGTAGCTAATAGTTAATAGCTAAAGTTAAGTGGAATAAACAGCTCAATGGAACAGACTTCACAGGTCAATAGAAATGACATGAGGAATGGAGTCCAAGGCATTGGACTATTCTGTTGTTGAATAGGTTTGTCCAGTCAGAGGATGGAGAACTAGAGGCACTTTAGGATCATGAAAAGGACTCACCAACCCCTTGCCAGATAAGTAAATAAAGCACTGAATTCCTGCTAAAGAGATATGATCATGAGATAAATCAGTGACACTTTAAGGAAAGAATGGATTTTATACATTCATTGTTTCATTAATTCAGTCAGCCTCAACCATCATAAGCACAGTATTTTTTTACCAGGTTCTCATTTTCTATTAGTGGCTTTTATACCTTATATGTAGAAATCTTGGCATCAGAGCCTTAAAATCTTTGCAAGGAGAGGAAAAATACATGATGAAACTTTAAAAAAACTTCAGGTTTAGAAATAGGACAAACCTGCTGACTCTAGAGAAAGTGTTCTGAGTACCACATCAGCAGCTATCAGCAGCTCCTCTGCAGTGGCACTTTGAGACCTTGTAAATGTGCAGTGGCACCTGGGGAGGAGGTCGGTTAATTGTGTGGTGAAGCTCTGAATTGACTGGGAGGGCTTGAAACCTGCTATTTATAGTCACTGTTACTACCTGAAGTACTGTGTTTTAGAGTGGTACATTAATATTAGGAGGACCATTTGAGGGAGTCCTTGTTGGCTGTTGTAACATAAATATCAATAAACAAGCTGTGAGATACAATCTATTCCTCTCAGCTCTATTTTTATTGGTCTCACAGCCTGTGCTGCCTTTATGTCCTCTTTATAGTCAAGCCTCCCTCAAAATAATGATAATTATTATGTTGTAATAATAGTATGTCACAGTCTAAAAGCCAGCTCTGTCTCCTGACTATTTCTATGGCTGATGCATACTCAGAGCTTTTGGAAAGAATTTCAAGCTCTAATGACTAATGCCATAACTCTCCTTCTTACCCCTACATCAGGAAAAAGCTCCATTGCAGGTTTACACTGACCCCAGAGAGAAATTTTCTTCTCTTTTTTTCTTATCTGTTTTTGAGTGTTGTGTTATGTATAAGGATTGAAGAATTTGGAAAAGGAGTTGATTGTCAAATTTGGCTCTGTTTAGGAAAAATATCACCTTATTATATATTGGTTAGACTAATTGGGTTTTCTTATAGAAACAGTGTACTCTCTGCCATCGAAAATCTATTACTGCATATACGGTATTAATAAAAAGCATTTGGAAATGCATTTCACTGGTGTATTTAAGTGTGAGTCATTGATTATGCTTAATTACAGACAATGTGATAGGGAAAATCAATCTTTCAACGACCAAAATACCTCACCTTCAATAGCTGAGGGTTAAGCTGCTCTGGAATTTTCCAATGAAATCTTTTTCTATTGGAAAAAGACAAATCCAAGCCCTTCAGTTTTGCTGGATATTAATCTTCTGCTCAAAGGAGGAGAATAATGGGGAAAAGAAGGGGCTCAGAAACTGCAAAATTGTTGCTTAAGAGACTTGTATTATCTGTGAGAGGCCAAAATCCCTATCCCACCTGATCTGATCTGATGCTGACTGTACTCTGCCTTTACACAGCTGACAGGTGTTAACTGTTGGACTGGGATTGTGCTTGTTCTCTGTGGAAAAGCTTAAAAAGTTCCTTAAGTGGCAAGGGAACACTTTGAACCTTGAAAATGACAAAATTTTCTTAAATCAGCACTGCTTGTTGCTCATATGGACCCATCTTGTCTCTTGTTGTGTGTAGGGTGTTTTTACACAAACTACATCTTGATGAGCAATGTGATGTTAGCTGAGTAAGCACCCACAGTAACAACATTCTTCCTGTGAAAAACAGAAACCAAGACAGCAAATGCTCTTGAGTTCTGTTTTGCCTTGTTCCTTGGTGTGTTGACCATTCTTGACTGTTTCTTCTGAAGCTCATTTATGGTGACATCATCAGAGCCTGAAAGTATGTATTTAATGACCATTCCTTTAGTAAAATAGTTGTTCTACCAACATCTTTATACTGCAACATGGAGTGACGACTTAATTTTTTTTTTGAGGGGGACAAACTTATTCAGTGTTCTTGATGATTCAAACATCTTTTCTCCTAAAAATGCTCTGTTTGGGAAATGAACTGAAAGCAACTACTTTACACAAACTATGGTAGAAGTAGTTGGACAGGTAAATGACAAAAAGGTGTGGACATGTACCTACCTGTGTAAGATGTCATTAATTCATGGCAGTGGAGGGCCATGCAGGAGGTGTTTCATAAGGACTAACCCAATTTTCATGAGGAGAATCACCCTAGGCTTCTCGCCTTGTCAGAGGAGAGGCAAACGTTTTCAGGAGGGTTTTTCCATCCTCACTGCTTAACAGAAAGAATACCAAGATTAGTCCAAAGTTAGCACTAACTCTCTAAGCCTAGTTTCTCTAAGTCGCTGTTACCATTGTATTGTCCTTAAATGTAAAATCTTACAGCTACTTTGTGGTGTTCAAAGTACTTGACATAGCATTGGATGAAAATAGAAATAACTGTAGAGTATCATTATTGTTTCCTTTTGGTGGCTATTTCACAAATATGCTTTGACCTATACCACATGTGGGTTCTTCTTAAACAGTATGATGTTATGGCCTAATACCTGTCCCTGTCAACAGGTGATCCATGGGACTACAACTTTGCTGCCTCAGTGGGATAAATGTGTAGACCTTGTAGAAAATGCCCTCCCCTATGTTGTGGGTAAGATGTTTGTGAAAGCTCATTTTCAAGAAGACAAGAAAGAGATGGTGAGTCCTCTGTAGTCTCTGGAAATTTTCAGTTAGTGGTTTCCTCCTCACAAATTGCCTCTGATGTTAGAAAAAAGTTTAAAAAGAGATAAAATGTTTTAATTGAATTTTAATGTCTTAAAAATGTTTTAATTGAATTTAAAACCCCAAAACACAAGGAGAAAATTGAATTAATTTGAAGAAATGTTACCTTTCTGCCCATTTGGGTACTGCCCCTTCTTTCCATCTGTGGTCCTTCAGACAGATAAGCAGCCAGTTCAAAACCAGGTTGAATGCTGTTAATATATGTAAATAGTGACAGCCAGGTTGTGCAGGAACAGAGTGAGGGGTATTGATGAGAAATGGTTTTGTACAGCTAGTATAATTTATTATTGTAAAGTTTTTACTGAGTAGTCAAAAAATTGGTCAAGATTTCTCTGCTTTAGAACTGCCCTTTGAAAGCCGTGACTGCTACACCTGTAATCTAAGCAAGAAACATGTAGCTGCTGTCTGGCCCAAAATAAGGGAAGCTTAGAGCCGCGTAGAGAGAGTTTATATTTTTGATTGAAATCTTTTCTGCTGAACAGTGAAAGGAAATATTCTTCCATACTACTGAGGCCAGAGAGATGTTCATTCTTATTCTAAAATTTCAACAATAGCTATGTTATCACTTCTCTCAATAACATAATCAAATAATTAACTACCCTTCACAATAATTTATTACTTTGTTTCAGTTTGTGTTTTTTTATAAGGTTTTCCAATATCTGCTTTTACAGCCATTGATCTTCCAATAATAATCAGTTTTAAATTAACTCATTTATTCATCGAACTTAGCTCCCCATGCAGGAGAGGCACAACTGTTTAGGAAATGTGAAATAGCACCCTGTGCTGGGAGAAACAGCTCTGTGAAAGCCGTGCACTGCCCTGGCTCAGTAGCTTGAGTTTACCTGTTTGTCTTTATCTACTTAGACTGCTTTCTCAGGAAAGGATTCCAGTTTAGAAAGCATACACTTATTTGGCTTGTCCAAATCTTTGTCATCTGTTTCCCTGTCAGGTCCTGAATTTCTTTTCATATTTGCCCTCAGCTAGAGTTTCCTCTCTGAGATCCAGCTTTCCAATCCCCTTCTTCTTGATCTAGTTTGAAATGTGCTATTTGGCCATTTTGTGGCAAAAATATGCCAGGCATATGCAGTGTGTCATCCTGCACAGGATAAGTGGGAAGAGTAGGAGTATAAGAAATGTACACTTTATGGAGGGGATGGGCACTTTTTCATATTTGTATATTTCAGGAAAAATTATGAGAAGCAGATAGAGCAGAGAATGGTTTCTCTTGAAATGTGACCTAATTAGAATGTTTCTTAGTGTACACATTCCTTTTAGACCAAAGCTTTGAAAAATTATGAAGTCTGAATTCACGGTAGCATCCATAGTGAGAAATGCATATAAAATTCATAGCATAGGTCACAGCATTCAGTCTTAAAATGAACAACCCATGGAGATAAAATTACATACAGGTGAAATTCGTTGCATTTCATTTAGAAGTGTGCTTTTCAAGTTAATAGTTTGTAGTCTTATCATTTTCATTTCACTGGTTTTCAGTTCTATTTCTCTTTCTTAAGCAGTAAGAAAGCATGTGAGTAAAGCACTCTTATTTGTACAGGTTTTTTTTTTCTTTTTTTTTTTCCTGGCTTGTGGCGTATATCTGTCTATGATAAGCAAATCCTGAGTTATAGATAATATGAATTCTTTCCCCCCCATGTTTTGTGATTGATGTTTCATACCTTAGATACTTCTCTTCTTTTATCAAGAAAGACATTATTTGTGTCTAAATATAGCACTGCTTCTAACTCAGAGTGCCTGCAGTGTTTTTTACAGATACGCCTGAGCAGTTTCAGTAATAACTTTGATAGCAGGAATAGGTTTCTACCCCTGCCCCCTGCAGCTACAGCTGCTGCATAAAGCCTAAGTATACACCAGGGCCCAGCTGCAGAGCTTGAGTTTGAACTTGTAACCTCCAAATACAGGGAGTTCACCTCATTAGTGCACGAAGTTAATTGAGTCAGTGCTCTGTCATCAATATCTTTAAGTTACCCAGTTTCCTGGGATGCAGTTTACTGCGAATGTTCACTCTTTAGTCAAATTTAATGCTAGACCTGCTCCAGTTGACACATATTGCCTCTAAAAATAAGAAAATGTTTTTTGAAAAGGGTAGGAAAAAATGAATAATCCAAGGAACTTTACTACATTTTTTTCTGACTGGACGACAAATAAAGGACAATTCCAGATTAAAATATACATCTGATACATTAATGACAATTTAGCTAAAGGTCATGTCACTTTTGAGGGTTTAGTCCCCACTTTTAATGACGTTTCAGATCTACTAGGTTTATAGAATAATATTATATAAATGTCTGCTGCTTGACATTTTCATTATTTTTAAATGTAACTGATAACACAAAGTTCCAATAAGTCTTCATCTAATGAGTATCTCTCATGTCTTCTGCTGTCTCAACTCTGGTTTGTGCTAAAGGCCTCAGGCAATGGCTGGATCCCCCTCATTGCCTCACTCTCACAGCATTCCCCATGGCTATCTGTCATGGGGTTCATCTGCTGATGTAAATAGAGGCAGCTGCTTGCATACACCTTTCTGGGCTGCCAGACATATCCATAGGAATCAGGGTTCTTTAGACTCATATAATACATATCTTAGCCGTTAGATTTCTTGTTTTCTGTCATTTCAGGATTTTCTTAGTGTGCATACTCACTGAACAGTCTATTATAATTATTATTTTTCACTTGCTCGAGATGTGGTCTTGGCTTTGCAGAGATGTCTGAAGAAGCAGCCGAGCTGAAGTGGTTGTGGGCTTTCCCAGCTTTGCACGGATCCCAGCTGTCACTGGTGGTTCAGGACCCCAGAAGCAGTTAAGGCTGCTCAGTGGTGTGAGCCAGGGCCTCCAGCCCTGCAATAAAGGGTAGCAATGCTTCACAAATGCAGCTAAACGCGGGCTAAATATTTGGATACTGCTTTGTATTTGGATCATGGTGCTGTCAGCTCAAATCCAGTTCTTTGGCAGTATTAATAAGGCATGTCTCAGTCTCACATAAACTAAACCAGGCCACGTTCTCTCTGCAGAAAAGGCTTTTTTGTGCAAATGCCTCTGCAGAAAAGGCTTTTTTTGAGCAAATGCCTTTCAGCTAGCTCCTTCTGCATGGGCCAGTGACCTAGAACCTAAGGGCCGGAAATCTCCCCAAAGAACTGCAAATCTCTCAGTGTTTTTTATGATTTCAAGATGGATATTCTCACAAATATGACATGAAATGATCAGCAGTGAACAGGGTATATGGTGCACCAGAAGGGAAAGAAGATGGAAAAAAACTTACCTTCAGAAGAAGTGTCTCAGCACTGGAGAAAGCAGAAATTAGCCTTCTGGAAAGGACAGCAGATACCATCTGATTTGCAATCATTTGTGGTCTAACCAAGTCTATCACTTCTACATACACCAAACCTTTTCTTACAATAATTCTGCCATTATGTATTTTACTGGGGAGGGATTTGCTAAATGTTTTGCAGATGGAGGAATTGACTGAAGGAATTCGCTGGGCTTTTATTGACATGTTAGAAAAGGAAAATGATTGGATGGACTCTGAAACAAAAAGAAAAGCTCATGAGAAGGTAATAAATATAAATGTTGAATGTGTTAAAATCCTGTTACTGTAAAGATTTGACTTGAGTGCTTGCAATATGTCATGGACTGTACTTGCAGTTCCAGTTACTTACTCATCGTTCTCTTTGTGAAGGGACATGTCCCACATTTGTTTTTCTGGAAGCCAAGCCATCTGAACTCCTGCTTCTTTGCAGAAGTTATTTTTATTACCTTGTTCTTCTTCCCTTGCCTCCACCTTTCCCTACCTGGCTCTGGTTGATGCAGACTATGAGCTTATTTCAGATTTGGCTTTTCTTGACAAAGTCTTCACCTTGACTGGGATCCCAGGGACATACCAATCTACAGACAGAAAACAGTGTCTTAAACACCTGTGACAGCTGAGGGTGTTTGCTGTGAAGATGAAGGATCCAGCTGAAAAGGGGATGTGAGAATAATTCAGGTTTCATAGTTTTTCCAGTGTTGTGGTGGGAGGCCTAACTTGAGAGCTGTCTTTTGAGAGTGTAATGGTGATCCCAGCTGAACATCAATTTCCTGATAGAATAATGCCAGTTATGAAGTGTGATAATCAAGGATGACATTACTGGTCTTGATTGCTTTCAGATAAAGTCACAATAAAATGCAGGCAGTAAGGGTGAAGGTAGGAGGACATACTCAAAGCCTCCTTTTCACTCTAGTCCCACATTTACAGCATGTGGTGAGTGGAAAGGAAGATAGTCCAGATGCAGAGCTCTGTCCCCAGAGCAGCAGTTGGAGGGGGCATATAAAAAGACAAGCGGAGGGCGTTGTGTAGGTCTGTGTCCTTATTTGTTGAGGCAATGGGATATCAGTGAATCAGTAATCACCCTCTTTGAATAAACTGACAGGCAAATGCAGCTGAACTGTTCCTACTCTCTGTGCTCGAATAAAAATAGCAGTGTTTTGATTTAAAAGCAAACATGGTCTTCAAAATTTTTTAGTAATTCTAATGAAAAGGCTGTTGAGCCATTTCATCATAGGAAAGATTTAAATTCCATATGCAGTCCATTTACATTTTATACAGCAGTGCTCTTCATATATGTGCAAATGAAATAGAGCTGCATAAATGCACCAATAAACTCTATGGCAAGAGAACAATTGTAAAATGACATTTATTTCCTGCTAACCCGGTGGTAAATGGGCTGCTGTTATTACTTCTTACTGGCTGTTACACTTTTTTTTTTTACTAGAAATACCATTAAAAATATAATGATCTCTAATTTAGATATTTGTTAAAATTGATGCAAAATAAGAGCAGGAAGATTTTCTAATGATTTTCTTAATAAAGATATTTCTATATAACAACCTGCTTAGTGATTTTGCTCAAGATTTGCTACCTGCCTTTCAGCAGGGAAAAAATACAAACATTGCCAAAACTCCCTAAAAAAGCTCTCCCTTTCCTATTTTAAGGAGGGTTTTCATCAGAAAGTAGGCTCGATCTTTGGTGGGTAGAGATGGCTGTTTCCAGCCAATTTCCACAATTTGGAAGCATATGGCACTTTGCTCCCTATTTAGACATGTCATTGAAGGTTCTGAAATTAGTGGGGTGAGCCTGGGCTGAACAATGCATGACAAACTAAATTCCATAAGTACAACAAAAATAATACTACAAGCCATAGTACTATCAAATGAATAGCCAGTGGTTTAAAATCATTCTATTGAATTGAAAAACCATTTCAGAGTTTGCTGACATAGGAACCAGGTCAAACTTGTAAGAGATAAGTGTTATGTAATGCCTTAGACACTGCAGCAACAATTATGTGATAGGACTTATGACTACAAGTTTAAGTTCAGACTCACAGAAATAGCTACTTGGCTGGAAGGAAGGAGTCCAGAGAGACATTTGGTAGATTTCCAGACATGGAGTGTGTGCATATTTATTAAATATTATTTATTGTTAATGATATTCTATTTGTCCTGGAACTCTTGGATGAGCATGTTTTTAGTTCAAGAAATAGATTCATTACATGTAGGGTCAGATAATTCACTGGGGAAATCTAAGGTTTATAATACAACAGAACCTTCAAAATCTGTTACACTGTTCTAATTAAATCTCATGAGCCTAGCACTTTCTGCTGTTACTTTTTCAATACTTAGGCTTTAATAAAGCAGCACAGACAGCATGAATTTTATGAGGGAGATTGGTTGGTTAAAAAACCCCCAGTATTATTTTATTATAGAAATCGGTAAAAGTTGCATTTCTTTGTCAATAAATGTCATCCACATGCTGGGCTCTGCACCCAGGATGGAATAACACCAGGAACCAAGAATAAATTGGAAGAGAGAGGGTGCAGGGCAGTTGTGTTCAGCTTTGGTGTGGCCTCACCTGGAGTGCTGTGTGTTATTCTGGGCTCCCACACTTAAAAAGACTCTGGAGGTCCTTAAATGTATCCAAGGGAGGGCAACAAGACTGGTGAAAGGGCTGAAAGGAATGTCCTGTGAGGAACAGCTAGGGACTTTGGGGCTGTCTGGTTTGAAGAAAAGGTGACTGAGGGGCTACCTCTACAGTTTCCTGAAGGGGGGAAGTGGAGAGGGATGTGCTGATCTCATCTCCCTGGATGCAGTGACAGCATGTGTGGGAACAGTTCAGAGCTACTTCATCAGGGGAGGTTGGACTGGACATTAGTGAGCATTTCTTTACTGAGTGGGTGGTCAAACACTGGAACAGGCTTCTTGGAGAGGTGATCGATGGCCCAAGCCTGTGTTTAAGAGGCATTTGGACAACGCCCTTAATGACGTACTTTAACTTTTAGTCACCCTGAGGTAGTCTGGCCATTGGACAAGATGTTCCTTGTAGGTCCCTTCCAACCAAAATGTTCTAATTCTGTTCTATCAGTTAAGTAAAGAAAGGAAGCTATTAGTTAGGTAAAGGATGTTTTGGTCTTTTATGTTTTCATCAGTAACTGTCACATTGTCCCTTAGAGTAGTGCAGATTGGAGCTTCTGCCCTAAGTTCCACGGCAGAACTGTATCCTACATGGAAATGACTGTGATTCAGATATCTTGCTCTTCCTCTATATTTTTAATCTCATTTCATTCTTGAAATGTTCAGATGCTCTGAAAAGAAAGTAACTGCAGAAACCTGATGGTGGTTTTGTTTACTGGCCCTGGTCCATGTGATCTATTTAATTTGATTTTAGTTTTTCTTTAATTCCAGGCATATTGAGGTAATTACCAATTTTTTTTTACTCATTTCTTGAAAGAAGAATAGGGTCAGTGGGATCTGGGTGTCTGGACAATGAGCATAGAGAGCCTTGTGGTGATTGTATCTTTGGATGATAACATTGTAATGTAAAGGACAATTGCAAATCCTCTCTGTGATTCAGATACTCTCTGTTTGGTGTGTTTCTGCTTCCTGTTTCTGACTGATGCCCACCTTTCTTTTGTGCTTGGCTGAGGCCAAATTTGTGTACCTTGCTGTCAGCCTGATGCTTTGCAATCAAAGGAACCATCGACCTCCAAAGGACTTACAAAAGACCCTCCGGTAGAAACTGTTCTTGAATTTTGCTTTAGGCAGCTTGTCAGCTTTATCTAATCACTCAATCTGTGACTCTTTGTGTCTGTCCTGTTGTTTTATGTTACTCAGAGGGGACACTACTAATTTGATGTTAAAAGGATCAAATCTACTACTCCATATGACACAGAACAATTGTCTTGCAGCCTTGCAAGACATGAGAATAATCTCTTTAGCCCTTGTGTATTTTCGAGTTAAGGTCTGACACTCCTTTTGTAACAAAACAGTATAATGAGATAACAGCTAATAATTTACGTCTCTCCTCCCTCCATTTCTTTCTTTCCGCAATAGAAAGATGAATTTAAACCAGACCATCGGAAAGCCAATCTTACAAAAACGTTTCTAACAGGGTTAGGTGACTGCCTTCACGTGCAGTTCTCACCTGGCTCTCTGGATGGAGCTCATGCTACTTCCAAAGGAGCTCTGAGTCCGAGAGAAGCGCTCGGCTCTGTGCTGTGATGCTGTTTTCTCTCCTGTCCTTACTCCTCCGCTCTATTCAAGCCCTTCTCTATTGTACCGTATTTGACTATCATCTCAAATTTGCTTCAAGTATATCTGTTAGCCCCCGAATTTTCACTGAAGTGCTCTGATAAACAAACAAACACCCCAAAAAGGTTTCTTTTCTTGCCCTTTTAGTCTCTCTTTTTTAAGGGTCATTACATTTTGCCCTCATTTGCAAAACAGAGAAATTATTCAACTGAGCGCAGCTCCAAGGGTGTGTCTGGCAACACTCTTCAAGTGCATGTTCTGTGTATTGCCCGTGGCCACGCCACAGCCTCTGAGCAGGACTGCAGGGGTAGGGGGAGAGAAGAGAGAGCCTTTTGTTTCCCTTACAATGAAGGTGCAGATTGCAGCCAGCTATGGCAGCCAAACGGTATTGACGGCTGTGTTTTGGCATGGTGGGCCACAGGGGAAAGGGAGAAACCACAACTGAAACTCCATTGACATAACTTGTGTGATGAGGGCTCACTTCTTTGAAATGGTAACTTATTGCTTCTGCTCTTCAAAGGATAATTCAGTGGAAGATCATCACTGACATATTAAATTATTCCCACTCCTAGGCAGGAACCATTATTTTATTAATCACTATTTTTCCTTTCTAAAATGCCCTTTGTGCTTGGGTTTGACTGGAGGCTTGGAAAAAAGATGTTTTTCTTAAAGTTTGCAATTCTCTTATAAAATATCCTGTTAGGCTATGGCACAAGAATAACTTCCTATCCGGAAGATTTTTGGTGGTTTTTCTTTTTTTTTTTACTTTGCAGTACTATTTTTAAAGCATGGATGATAAGCCAAAAAAGAGCTTGTTTTTCCTCTAGTAAGATTTTTCTGTAACATTATTAACCTCCTTAAGTCATGGAGCACAAATCCCAAGGTCACTGTGCAATCATTTGGCTCCTGAACTTGCCTGCTGCTTTGCTTTATTTCTAAGGAAGTTGTATATGCAACGTTTGTTTTCTCCACATCTCTCTGAGTCTGGAGACTGAGTCAAGAGGAGCACAGGAAAATATCAGGACCGTGCCTAGCTATAGGTGGCTCTCTCAGGCAGTGTTAGGTACCTTGTTTAGCCTACAGGGCTTGTTCTGCTGCTTCAGAGAGCTACAGCAAACCTCCCTAGACAACACAGTGTAATTTGGGCCAATAGCCCTTAGGAAATCAAGAGCCATCTGTACAAACCCTGATTTAACAAAGTATAGGTACTTTAGAGGAGGTAGGTGTCCATAGGTTATCCCACTGTAGCCATTCACTTCCCACTGGAACTTGCTGGCCCTATCCAGCCCTGCAGTCAATTATCTGAGCCCCTGCCCCCCTTCCCAGTTCTCCATGGTCTCCCTGTCTTCACATTTGGGTGATTTCAGTACAACCATGACAGCTGTACTGCTCAGAGCAGAGTCCAGTGTCTGCTTCGGACAGCGGCCAAACAGTAGCAGATGTCTAGAAATGAACCTAAGGACAGGGCGAGCATAAAGGGACACATTCCCACTATCCTTTCCTGGCCTCTGACAAACTGCAGCTCACTTGCTTCCTGACCCAGAAGTGGTGTCTTTGTATTTATTCATATTTTCCTGCTGTGAGTTTGTCTAATGACTTTTTGAACCCACAACAATTTTCATCATCCACAACTTCCCAAAGCAGTGAGTCCCACTGCCTCACTGTGCTCTGTGGGTAAAAAAGGATGTCTTTTTGCTTGTCTGAAAAATATCACCTTCTCCTATGTTGTGGTAGTGCAGAAACCAGAGAATCATCATTGCCTGTTCTCTTTTGGTGCTCACTCTTGCTTCTGCAAAGCCTTGGCACAGCAATACATACTGGGAGAATGGAGCCTCCTGCTTTTCTTCACGTAGCCTGTCCAAGGCATGCACTAGATGCAGTTCTGAAAAATAACATTTCATTGAGATCTTAGGCAAGCCCAAGCAAAAAGGCCGGGAACCACAGCTTCAGGAGCTGAAATTAATCTTGCTTAATGCCAAGCTAGTTTTGCACAAAGATGACAAATCATCCAGTCTTGAAAGTGGTTACCCGGGTGCTCTGCAAAAATTAAAAATGCCTTTTGAGTCTTATGGGGTCTGTGGACCCGTCCTATGAAAACTAATGCAAAAATATGACAGAGGAACCAGCCCTGAGACTCAGTGCCTCTGATTTCAATGGGCTTTTTTTCTAGAATGAAAGCCAGCCCAAAACTGTTAGAACAAGGCTTGGTAAAAGAGAGGGATGGAGTTTCAAAACTAAAGCTTGCAAGACACCTTTTACACATTCCTTTAAGATGACTTTATATCTGTGCTTCAAGGATGTCAGAGAACTTCACAAAGTATAAGACAGCTTCAGAGCACTCATAGAAACTGCTAGACATACTTCTGAAGAGCTAAGAAAAGTGGGAGAAATTTCCAAAGGCTCTAATTGCAGTTAGACACTTCATTCCTGTTCAAAAGCCTATAGGGGTGACTGCTGACTTCCTTATTTACTGGTTTTACTGGAAAGTTTGATTCAGATATTCTTGAAACAACCTTGCCATTTCTGAATTAGAAAGTGTACTTTTGTTGAGTGCCAATTAAACCTTAGCCATGCTTCTCCTTTGTGGAAGTGAGCATTCTGAAATTAGCATAATCTCTGCCTGGATGCAAAAAATTTGAGGGCCTGGTTGTATTGTAGTAGTTGCATTGCAGGGAGCAATGAGCAAATCTCCTCAGAAGGTTGAAATGTGTTGAAGTTCAGAAAAGACAGAGTAACATTTTAACTCTTTTCCAACTTGCCTACAATTCCCTTGTGCATTAAATATATCACTAGGGGTTTATTTTCCTGGTTTAACTCCTCTTCCACAGAATCACAGAATGGGTCTGGTTGGAAGGGACCACAGAGGGTCATCTGGTCCAAGCTCCCTGCTCAAGCCAGGCCATCCCAGAGCACATGGCACAGGATTGTGTCCAGATGGTTCTTGAACATCTCCAGTGAGGGAGACTGCACAACTCTGGGCGATCTCTTCCCGTGTTTGGTCATCTCCAGAGTAAAGAAGTTCTTCCTCATGCTCAGGTTAAACTTCCTGTGCGTCAGTTTCTGCCTCTTGTCCTATTGCTCGGCAGCACCGAGAAGAGCATCCAGAAGGCTCCATCCTCTGACACTCTCCCTTCAGAGGCATTGATGATGTTCCCTCTCAGTCATCCTTTTTTGAGCCTGAGCAGCCCAACCCTTCTTCTACCATGTGCATGGACATACGAAAAGAATGGGACAGCTCAGTAGGAAGCTGGAAGGAAAGTAGATGTTGCTCAGAAATTATGTAAGGGGTTTGAAAAGTTTGCCCTACTTACCCAGTTTGGAATTTGGTCAGGATTTTGAGGCTGCCACTCCTGCACCATTGCTGAGATAGCTGTTTGGAAAATGCCAATTTTTAGAGTAACATTTTTTTCACCTGGAAGAAACAGAGAATGGTACTTTCCTTCTAGAGTAGAAGTGTTCCATGCTTTTCTCTGAATAAAAATAGGTCTTCACTTTCTATCAGGTTAACATCCCCTTTTCTTTCTTATTCATTTTACATCAAATATTTATTTCTCATCACAAACTTTAATTTTTGATCTCTAAGAATAATCTATCACATCCTGAATTCAATTTAACCTTCACAGGAAGACTGGGCTTTCCTGATCAGTAACCACAAGAGATGTTCTTGTCCATTGGCCAGAGTTGAAACTAATAGCCATGGCATGTTTGCTTATCTCTTATCTCTGGGGTTAGATTGCTGCTGTCAGCTTCTCCCTTGTTATCTGGCTGCTGCTACTGCTCACTCAGTTGTGCAGGGATGTCAGTTCCATTAATAACCTGAGCACCGTGCAAACAGATAGTGGAAAACAGGTGAAGGGAGAGGAAATTGTATTTAACCCTGATCTCACAGCTGTCATTTTTCAGACTCTGCCATGACTACCTAAGGCCAGAATGGGTGTGTGACATCAAAACACTTGTGACAAATCTCATGCTTGAAATAGGAGGGAGACAGATGGACAGACACCTGCAGATGCTCAGGGACCAGGGTGAATCTGAAGGTTTTATGGCAGAAATGCAACATGAAAGCATTGTTATGCTAAATAACAGAGCAATTCTTCCAAAGAGCAAGAGATCCTCCAGCACTCCTGGAAGTCTTAGACAGTTTCAGCTTTAACTTTCACTATCTTAGTTGTTTTAACAAGTAAACCTGTCTCCTAGGTACAGTTACAAAGACAGTGTGGTCCCCCAGCTCAGCAGTAGCAGATATGCAGGTGCAGGAGAGCCATTCTCTGTGTGGAGGAGTTTAAAAGGGCATGTTCAGGTATCTGCTTGGCACTCCCTCGCTCTTTCCAATGAAAGTGCATTTCCTGGCTGTGGTGATCTCCATGTGCTGTAAATGCCCACTGAGAGGAGAGCTCCCTGCTGGCTGGGAGCAGGTAGGGCAGGGCTGGGCTGTGGGCTCAGCAGGGCAGGGCTGTGGGCTGGGACCCCACCATGGACCCTTAGTCTTGGCACTGACCTGTCCACAACCAGGAGCGTGAACCAGCAGCACTTCAACTTGCCCTGGTATTGTACCAGTCACTAGGATCTGAAGCAAAGTTGTGAAATTTTAAATGGCTTCAGATACTGGTATTGCTGGAGTTTACCTGTAAAGGAGCTTTACCACAAGGAGCTCATCAGACTCAGGAGCTTGTTCCTTTAGTGGCCTTTTAGAGGCCAGGACGCTGTGACTAAAAATAAAGGCTTCCTCAGCTGCCCTCACTCGTGGGGGAGCTGTGAGGTGTCTTCTGCTCATTTTTCTGCGTATAGGATGAGCTTCATCAATGTGAAAATACCTAGATATAATTTATTTAAAAATAAAAATATGTAAAGATTTGGAATAGAGAAGAATTTGGTCTTGAGTAGAGCATTTTCTGAATGTATTTTTTCTATATTCTGCAGCCTATGTTTTTGTCTATGTACACATCTGCTTTCACCCCATATACTACAAGGCATGGACAACTGACAGTGACATGCTTACTGGTACAGTGCTGGTCAGGGTCCCTGTTCAAGCAAAAGGAATTCCTCCTCAGAGATAAAACATGCAAGTCATGAATAATACTTGTGTTTAAGTTCTCAGTCACTATTTCAGTTTGAGTAGTGTTAAACGGAGTCTCTGCCATGTCTGGTTTCTGTTCCATCAAGACTGTAGCTGAAGCTCACTTGTGAGATGAGAAATGAAAAGGGAATTTTTTGCATGCTATTCTTTGTTAAAAGAAAAAATGCTCAGCAACCTTTGCTTAACCTTGAAAATGTTAAATGAATGTAAACTGATGCAAGCAGAGGCTAAGGTCAGAAGTTTTCCCTTTCTGGAACAGGTTTTTCAGACTTTTCCATAAAACTGGCAAAGAAATGCTGTGGTAAATCATATCCCATACAGTTATGATGGGGGGAGAGCTTCCTCATCCTTTCTTGATCCCTGAGCCTGCCCCTCTCTCAGTGTCCAGTGCCAGAGATCTCAGTGCACAGGGGTTTTTTAGGTCCCTGGGGACTTTTATTTTGCTAGCACAGTGGGTTTTCTTAAGCCTGCTGCTCGCCCAGAGCTAAAACAAAAACAGCAGAAAGATTTTTGGAAAGGTGAGTCTGTTTCTAGCAAGGCGTGGCATGAACATGGGAGTATGGGTCAACTTGTGAGGTGTTCTGGGGGTGAGCAGTGAAATGGGTCTAGGAAGGAGTTTCTATAAAAAATGGAACGTCATAATTTCTGCAGTTCATCAATGTGACAAAGACCAGCCAAAGTTGGATTTTTTTTTTCTTTTCTTTTTTGCTATTGCAGATCCTTAGGATGCTGGTGCAATTTCTTTTCAGTAAAGATATCTAAGGTAATTTCAAAACATAAAGAGAATTTTGAGTTGGGGGAGTGTGTTTGGTTGTTTGGTTTTCAGAGATAATTGTATTGGAAAACATGGAGTGTAGCCTGAAAATAAAAGCATGAGGAGTATGTTTTTTTACAGTGCTAAGTGAGAGTCTGAGCTTAGCTTGGCGTGAGTCCTATCAAAGGCAGCTTAGCAGCACATACCATGGGGCATATATCTATGTCTATATCTATATCTAATCTATACCAGCATGATACTAATGATAGTCCGTGCCTTCAGACCACAACACTTGCTTCTGGCTTGTTTGAAGTGCAGCTGGAAGAGCTCCCAGCTGTCCACACACCCTGGTGCAGTCATGCCCCAAGGGATGCACAGGTGTGCAGAGGGGGATCCAGTGCAGAAACTCCCGTGCTGGAGCTGACCTGTCCCTGCTGGTGTGGTGCCATAGCTGAGTCATTTTGCATATCTGGGCATCATCCTTTCTTCTGGACCATGGGCATCATTCCAGCTCCACTGAGAATCCAAAGACCGTTAAAACTCACCCAGGTGCTTTGAACAGGAATAGTTAGCAGTTAAGCACATCCTGTGCCAGGAACACGGTTGTGCTGGTCTGCAGTGTAAGTGCACTTATATCTTCAAAGATGAGAATATTTTCTGTGTGCCACAAAGGAAGGTATTGCAGATCTGACATTCTGTTCATGAAGGACAGAATATATGTGTCTCATATAATATTCTGTGTATAACATGATGGAATTGTGCTAATTGTCTTACAGAGGTTGCAAATGGAAAATGAAATAAAAATGGAAAAATATTTTTTTCTTAAGAAAATTAAAGCAAAGCTGGCAGCAGAATGAGTTTCTGGTGGAAGGAGAAAATATGAATAGGTCTATTAATTGTAGTGCTGCATTGAACTGAGGAGTTGTGCTTATGAAAATATCACAGTCAATTAGTATGTTTATATAAGTAAGACTGAAGTAAAGATGCTAATTTCACATTTTCTCTGACTTAGTCCAGTTCTATTGTTAAAAAAAATAATAATTTAATGTGGGATTAGCTTAAACTGAAAAGTTAATTCCAGTGAAACTTTGGTCACAGTGCTTGAGCCAATGACTGAATCTTTGTATTCCGGAGAGCCAGAAGGGATTTAGGACAGGAAAGAGTGGCACTGATGTACATTGTTGCTTTTTCTGACTCTTTTGTCCATGGTAGTCCTACTAACCTTTTAGATGCTTTAATCTTTATCGTGAGTAATAATAATACTGTCTTGCTGAATAGTAGATATTAAGACTGAACATAAAATGCCAATGAACACTTTGCTTAGGAATTGCTGTGTCCCTTTTCTTCTCTGTTTCCTAGGATTATAATTATGGTATGGTACTTTTAAGTGTACTAAGAAGTATTTTCTTGTCAGTAAGTTTTCTCTGAGTGAGGCTTTGGTTGCAAGAGATCATTCAGAGGAGGAGGTAACTAGTGTACCACATAACCCTTCTCCACTTTGCTACATCATGTGTCCCCAGCATAGGTCTTGTAAAAGTTCCAGAAGTTGTTGTGTCTCTCCATGTAGTGAGTGAGTGATTCAGCTCAATGATCTGGCAGGAAATTAGCTAGGGAAAAGCTTGGTTGGATTTCTACTCTGTTACTGAAGTGTTAAGGAGTCTCACAGAAAGATGTGTCGAGGAGCTGAGGCAGCCTTAGGAGGCTGTGGGTGCAGGCAGCGTGAGAAGAACTACGGACAGAGATGAGAGGAGCAGGGAGGATGAGCAAGGACCAGGACATTTTCTTTCATTTGGCAGCAAAAAGCTGTTAAATGGACTCAGCTATTTTTGAAACAATAATGTGTATTTAACTGAAAGCAATTTTATGTGTACATGGGTGTCATTATTCACATAAGTCATTCGATTTTTTTTTTTTTTAACTTTGGCCTAAAGTTAAAAAAACTATCCCATTACAAAGATGGAATGATAGCTGTATTTTCTGTCTTCATTATTTTATAAATTATTTTAGAGCATTCAAAACAATTATTGTAATACAGAGGGGATGGTTATGGTGCAGTGTGATGTGGTGATATGTGAATTTTTATTAAATGAAACACCAGTTCTTGAAAAGTCTATACAGCTTCTATTATTGTGACATGCAACAAAAAGAGGACAGTTAAGCCAAGTTTTAAAAATAAATAATGATAGTCTGTGTTCTTGAGTATGGATTAGGCAGTTCACTGCAGATCAAGTACTGTTAAAAATTGTCATTTCAGGCCAAGTGTTCGTGTTTGAGTTGCCACTTCACTTTCCATTGTAGTTGACAATGTGAAGATCCCTGATATTCCATTTTCCCACAAAGGAAACACTGTGCATCATTAGGGTGAGCTCAATCCATCTCTCACTCAAGTCAGTAGTCACTTCCTACTGACATCTGTAAGATTGGGCTTTAGCCCTGTGATGGAAGTTTCCTGTGTTTTGCCAAGATCCATCACTCTATTTTCCTAGTTTTTCCATATGTAAACCCTAGATAGATGCAGTGATATTTATACAGCAGTTTTACCAGATGGCTCTTGAATCATCTGTTCTCAGTGAAAAATGAAAAGACTGGGCACATATATAAAGGCTGAATTAATCTTTGTAATTAAATGGAACATTACTTTGCCATGAATGATTTTAGCTTTCACAATGTATTTCATGCTAATTTTTCAGTTAACTGTAATTGTATTCGTTTTTTATGTATTTAGAAGCTTAAAAATGGTCTTCACAAATTAATTGAGTCAAGTTAATATACGGAAGATCTCTGTCAGACTTTGTCGTGAGATATATGTTTTGTTTTCTCTTTACTGTAAGTAAAATATGTCAGTACTTAGTGTTGTATAAAATATCCAAGGCATTCTCTGAGAGGCAAAAAGGCTCTCAGAATGCTCGCACGCTTGGTTGTCAAGTGAGAATTTGAATAGGCTGGAAACTGGGATGCTTTGGAGCACTGAAACACATGTGCATTCCCATGTTGGCAGGTTGATGAGCAGAGAGTGAAAGCCCGTTTATTATTTTGTCTGTAAACTGACTTGCAATGCTCTCACTGTGACAGAAAGACACTGATGGTAAAATCCTGGCTGTGTTGAGGTCACTGGGGAAACTTCCATGCACAAGGAGAGTTGGAAGAAGTAGTCCCACTCTGGATCCTCTGCCTCAGAGCCTGCTGTCTCTGGCTGCTGGGCTAGAAAAGAGTCATCATGACTTACCCTAAAGCACCCTGTGAGAGCCTCTTGCTTGTGATGGCAGGAGGGGAGCCCTGGAGTGATGAGTTTCCTTAATTTACCCAACAGCCCGGCACAGGCTGAGTGCTTAATGGTGCCTGGGGGAAATACCCCATCTCTTCTTTTCTTCCTGTACACTGGGCTGTTTAATATGCAAATTAGAGAAAGGAGCTAAATGAGCCTTTAAACCATAAAAACTTGTGGATGGTGTATTTATGGTGGATTCATGTGCAATTGCCACATGGCTGGTTCCTGTACATTTGTCACATTTCATTTGACTCCCCTGTGCATGCCTCCTGGAAGGCTGGTCTCTTATACATACTTTAAATCTTATCAAGGGGAAAATACTGACATCATTATCAAAGAGCAAGCAAGTTGTAGAAGAGTTTTCCACTTCCTTGTGCTGTATAAATAGGGAGTCTCCAAACTGCTGTTAAATATTACACCAGTGAACAGAAAAATAGGAACAGAAATAAGACTTCCAACATGCAAATTTAGAAACCTGCTCTCAATATGATACTTTCTAACTTGTCAGTTGTGTAAATAAATTGGGCCGTGTGCTGGGCTCAGCTGAACAGGTTTGCACCTGATGCAAAGCCCCTAGGTGGAATCCCAGTCAGAGGGATTCCTGAGGACTTCAGAGAGCTTCCTATGCTCTCCCATGAGTTTTGCTTTGGCTACAGGAAACAGTTTCCCTAACCAGGAGCCAAACATCCTTCACTGTCAGCATCAGCTTTGTCTGTCTTATTTGCTCAGACCTCTAAACCACATATGTTGTGGTAAGGCCTTTTAAGTAATAAACGCAATAAAATAACATTTTCCCCTTATCTCTCTATCTCACAAAATACAGACAGCTTTAGACATTGACAAAGCATCGCAGTGCTAAAAGCGGCATTACCTTGTGAGTTTGCTTTCAAAAATCTCGAGACACACTTATTTACTAGGGTTTTATATAGCCTTTATAAAAAAACCTCCATAGTGTCCGACTATTTAATTCTCATGCTTAGAAATCTCAGTCTCATGACATCATTTGTGAAAGTCACAAAGCAAGTGATGAACTCATGCAGAATATTTGAGATTCACCAGACTTGTTTAAGCAGCTAAATCAGCAAAAATTAAAACTGATGGCATTTGCTCTTTCCTTTTTCAAAGCTAGTTTTAACTAGGATTGAAACATGGGGAATGGTAAAGGAAGTTTTCCAATTCCTTGCAAAATTTAGTCAGTTGGACCTGACAACACCACTAGAAAAAAATTAGACACTCTTGATTACATTCAAACTTGCAGTTCCCTTCCTAGCTTTTTATTCTCCCTCCCCACCACAGCATTTAAAATATCGGGAAAGACTGCTGAACCTTCTGGAAAGTGAAGAAACATTCTGTTGTGAGTTAATTTGGCTCATTTCATATTTTCCATTCAGCATTTTTCTTCCATTGCTTTTTTTATTACTAGGGCAATTTGCATGCCAATGGGATCTCTTTTGCTTAAGAGATCATCTGCTCCTGCTGCTAATTTCCTACCTGAAGCTGTTATCTTCTGTTTGTAGATAACCACAATTAATTGTGATGTCACAAATGGAGGATTATGACTTTGGGTTGGAAGTGAGATTGAGAAATTGAAAGAGTTTAAAGAAGAAAAGATGCCTTTCTTCTTGAAAAAGAAAAGAGGAAACAGAATGACTTTGGTTAAATGGAGGCAGCCCTCCACCACCTTTCTTCTCAAAGTTGTGGAACAGCTGGTTTTAAGTCTTGCTGTATAGGAGGCCCTGCTGTATTGAGATACTGTGAAGTGGGATGGGGAAAGGATATGTGGAGGAAGGGGAATCTTCCCTTGAGCAGTCAGCCGCTGCAGCAAGAAGGAAACAGAAGTCGTTGGACCCCAGAGAGGTCCAGGCTCTGCTCACAGAGCAGAATGCAGGGTTGGTACAGTTGTACTTGGTTTAAAGGCCAATTATTTATTGCTTTTCATATCTTGCAATATTCATTTGAGTTTTGACATCTGAATTTGATGGCCACGGAGGAGCACTTTTTGAGGGGTGGAGGGAATTCCGAAGACTTGTGGAGAAATTACATTCAGCATCCTGAAAACATAAAAAGTGGAAGTTTTGTGCTATCCTAGTCCATCATGGCTGTAATTTATCCTGTGGACTTGTCACATTTCACTTGGTATGGCATCTTATCTTTTCATATACTTCTCCTTTTCTTCTGGAAACCTGTTTCCACAGAGATTCCGGGTATCTTGAGTGGCCTGCTGGTGTTTTTGTGAGGAAATTACTAGGGCTGTTTATGCATTCACACCATGATCTACAAAGTGGGAATACTCATCTATAGCTACTTCACACTGGACTGTTTACGCAGGTTGTACATAAATGCTGGGACCAAGTCACAACTGAAAGAGAACTAATGAAAAGTGAAGTGTCTTATTTTAACACCTCTACTGACATTAGGGAAAAGGCAAAGACTGAAAAGTAAAGGAGTGAAACTGGAGAACTAAACAAAGAGCAGTCCTGTGGTTTTTGGAAAGTACAGTGTCCTTCAGAAAAGGAGCCATCCTCAGGTACAAATAGTAGTAGCCCTCAGTGGAAACACACCAGTCTGCACTTGCTGGGACCAAGGTTGATTCACACCTGTGCATCAAATCTGCTTTAGCAGTTGGATGTGTACCAACTACTGTGCCATAGCAAAACAGGCCGTTTCCTGGCGTCCTTTGGAAAACATTGTACAAATAGGCATTTGACCATCTGATTAACACAAAACCCAGTAGGGAAAAATCAGCTGTTAAGATTTTGCACTCAGACACATTGCTGTAAGTACGCAAAAGATCTGCAGGCAGCAATAGACCCACTGTGATAATCCGACAACAGAATCTGGACCCTCTGCATTGTGATGCCGAGCTCACTTGTGGCACCAAGTTTACCTTGTAGACAAGTTGTTTTGAAGTTAAAATAGGATGGCTCCAGGGGAACATAATAATGCAAAGTGGAAACTGAGCAGGAAAGAGGAAAAGATGTGTGCCGAGAAGTGGTTTTATCTGTCAAAACTTTTTTTTCTCTCTTTCTTTTTCTAAGGCAAAAGCAGTTATGGCGAAAGTTGGTTACCCTCAGTTTATAATGAATGACACATACATTAATGAAGACATCAAAACAGTAAGTTTCAGGCTTGCAGCTTTATTAATTTACTGCAGCCATTCTTTGCTCTGTTTTGCTGCTGTCTAAAATCAAAGCTAGTCTTTTGTTTGGCATGCACCTGGACTTGTGCTTGCCTGGCTATTTTTATTTTATTTTTGAAGTATGCTAGCTCTAAATTCTGTCTAAATAGTCAATGCTGTTGTATCTAAGTGAGATCATGAGGCCTGCTGGGAGTAAAATGTGCCTGCGTGCAAAGAACCTTCCTGCTATTAAGCATTTTAAAGGTTAAGCATACACTGTAATAATTTTGCATTTAATTATAAAAATGGAACAAACCAAAAGCATTTCTTCTCAAAATAATGGTCTTCAAAAACACCAATGCATTTTACCTTAGAATATCACAATTTAGGATGCCCTATATAAGCTCTCCTCATCTCTCCAGGCTATGAATTTAATTTACAATTGTTGCTTATAATCATGCCAAGAGGTCCTAACCAATGCATAGGCCTCTTGTGCTGCCTGCTGGACAAGGATACTGTGGGGGGACTCCTTCCTGCCCCAGTATCTGTTCAGCCTAACTAAGGCAGGAAGGCAAATGATTAATAATAATATATTTTACCATTTTCCAACTGTGGCACGCATTTGATGAATTGTATTACTGAAAGTCACAGGCAAACTAGAAACATAAGTTCAATCCTGAACCAGTAAAATACAAGAGCGATCATCATCTTTGCCAGAACACACAAACAAACACTAAACAGAGGCATCATTTATTGAGAGAACAAACTCTACCAGCCTAGTCCTTGTCCATGGAAAGTGTAGGGTGAGATGGTGCAGTGAAAACAGTGTAATGAGACAGAGCATGTGACCAACTCTCACTCAGTGTATGGAATTATTTGCTGAGGTAAGTGGCAATGTCTGATCAAAAATACTTGTTAATCATGCTTGCAAAACTATAGTTTGCATCTGAAGTGCAACTTATTCACAAATCCTAGAATTGTTTTAAACTAATGACAGGGATTTATAACCTATTAACATCCCTTTTCCTTGCCTCTTTAGTCGTGTGCGTGTGTGTGAATGCTATTACATTTGGAAACTTAGGGAAGCATGGAGCCTTATGGCTGTAAATATTTAATGTGGCAGAGCCCTCAGAAGGCACAGAATATGAAGCATTTGTTATAAAATGTAAAGCAAACTGAAAAAGGGGACTTTGTTACATTGTTGGAAGTGGTTTTAAAATGCACTTTTAAAAATAAAAGTAAGCCTACTTCCTCCTGGAAAAGAGGCTCTCTTAATAATAGCCATAGAACTGTGCAGTCTGTAATCCATTGTTGGGTGCTTATGATTCCTTCAGCAGCACTCTGCACAGTGAAGAGCTTTCCCAGTGTTCCAGACCCTTGCGCAGATCTGTTCAGCCACTGTTTTTATAACTAAGCTCATAAAATATTTATTCTTCCTACCAAGTGTGAAAATTTTACTTGCTTTGATAATCACTAAAAAATTAGGTGATTAGCTTGTATAAAATAAAAGTTCTGCTTGTTTTATGTCAGCTTTTGTTTCTTTGGACATGCTTTAAAAATGTCTATGCTTTCTCTATACAGCTGAAGTTTACAGAAAGTGATTATTTTGGCAATGTATTGCAAACTCGCAAATACGCAGCCCAATCTGATTTCTACTGGCTTAGAAAAGAAGTTCCAAAAACGGAGTGAGTAGACAAAAGGCAAATTTACATAATCTTCTAACAATATTTTAATTTATATTATTTAATTTAGATAATAAATACTGCTATATATTAAGTTTTAATAGAACTATGTAGACAGCAACATGTTGTGACACAAAAAGCCTATGGGCAAACTCCTATTATTCAGAAACTCCTGTGGATTTTTTTTTTGTAAGTTCTAGGTATCCCTGCTCGTATGCACAGTAGTCACATGCTTGAAGCTTAAACTTAATTTAATGAAAAAAAGGGGTAATTGAATCACAATTAAAAATGGATTATGTCCCTTGGTCACAGTTAGAGTTTGAAATGGTACAGCAGGGATTTATGAAATAAATTTTGTAGGAATAAAACCATAGTAAGAGATAATGTTATTATTAGTAATACAAATCAGCATTGTTAGTTACCTGCTGTTGATAGCAATGATACAGAATGAAACATAATTTAATCTACATATGTTATTTTTATTTATTTGTAAACATGAGAGTGCAGATTGTGTCACAAACTGTCACAAAATACATGAGAGAATCATTCTCTTTCCTTACTGGTGGGTAATCAAATCCTTAAAATGCAAATTAAAACCTAAGCAGAACTTAATTAGTCTAATCATGCTACTTAAAAATGACTTCTTCTACACACAGGCTTTCAAATCAGTGTTGCTGCTTAGCTCCTGTGGTGGTATTTCCTTAGGACTCCAGAAAGTCCTACTCAAACTGACCCATACTTTGTTCCAGGGGTGGCTCTGTGCTGTCCATGAGGCAGGGCGAGGATGTCAGCAGGGCAAACGAAGGCTGTGTTCATGGTTAGAGTGTTTTAATTTGGGCCCGTGAGTTCAAGGGCAATTTAGTTTTAATTGTGAACTTTACCTTCTCATCACAGCTTTCTCTGGCATTGCACTGGTTAACGCCAGGGGATGATTTTAGGGATTTTCCTGGATGTCAGGACTTGACCATTATGGTGTATTTCCGTTAAAGTAACAGTTCCAAGAGAGCAGTGAAACAACACTGGCCTCTCTACAGCAATGCTGACCAGCAGCCTCCTCCTCATGGTCAGCCTTGGGGCAGCACTGATGCAGAACCTGTAGATTCTTGGCACGATGGGAAAACTCCCCTGTAAGGAAATGAATTGGTAGGCAGCCCCTGACTCAAGGACTGTCATCTGAGAGCTTCACATGGGCATGCTTAAAAAGTGAAAGTGTTATCCGATTGCCCACTACAAGATTGAACACCTTCTCATGCCTGTCTTTACCATCTTATTTCTAGGACTACATAATAGCCAGCCTCTCATCACCTTTGTAGCTCTTTTCTTGTCACCTCTTAGAGCACATTCAGGCCTGGGAGATGCCAGTTTGATTTCTGGTCCCTTCCCTTTGTTAGCACAGCTATTTGCTCTGCCTTCTGCAGGGCTGGAGGTAATCTCCACCTGAGCTCTGGCAGGGAGGAATAATTAGGGTTCCTGCTGGGACATTATTCTGTCCCTGCAACTGCTCAGTGATAGAAAAGGGCTCTGAAAGTGGTGTCATTCAGGCTGCTGAGGGACACCAAGGCACAAAGAGTCATTGCTGCCTCCAGTAATTTTTTTTTAAAATTTATTAAAATAAACCAATAACTCCCACTTAACCAGTCTGAGGCATGTCAAACCTGGCTTCAAAAATATCAGCCACTTTTTAGCCACTTGCCACTTTTAAATTATCATACTCCACTGCTTTCTGATGCTTTTAAGTCTCTCTTTTTTCTCTCATTTTTCTGTTTTTGTTTTTTAAACTTTTACATTTCATAGAACTCCACAGAATTTTTGATGATGCTTAGTGCTGTGTTAATAGCTAATTACCCTTGGGTTTTTGTTTCTATTTGCTTAATTTCTTCTTTTCCCTAGTTTAGTAGCTTTTAGCATAACATTTATATTTAGAGATAGATATTACAAGATCATCAAAGTTGTGGACCGAAAAAGATAAATAAGAAAATGAGTGTTTAAGGAAATAAAATAAAAGTTACTAAAGTAATATTACACCCAAAAGGTAAAACACCGTATTTTTTCAGCAGACATTCCATGTTTCTCAGCAATAGTATTTCAAACTGGAATCACTTTCCTCAGCTAAATGTGAAATTTAAATGATGGCTCAATCAAAGTACCAGGGAAAGACCATCAGGGGATGGACAGAGGAGATGAGAGATACAAGACAGAGGAGTTGGATAAAACAAGGAGGAATGTGGATAACAAAATGGAAAATAATTATTTTGGAAATTCAACAGTTTTTTAATCTAAAAAAGAAAAGGAAAAAACCTGAAGCAGGAGTAATTATCAAAATTTTTTGTTCTCTCTTTCATTCCCTCCGTCCCTGGCGTTTATCTGCCTGACAGGAGAAGTGAGCATGGAGGAACTCAGATGAGACATTGCTCAGGGCATGGGTGGGGGGACACACCCAGCCCTGCTGGTACCAGAAAGCTGTGACAAGGCATCAGGGTGCTGGGGTTGCCTGTTCTGCCAGTCCTGGGGCCAGGCTCCCCTGAGGGCACCACGGCTATGGTCCTCAACCCTATTACTTGTTGTCCTCAACACCAGCTTTGGATGCCAGCTGCTATCCTCACAGCTGCCTGGGGAGATGACTGTCACCTTCACGGCTGACTCTATCAAACAAGGAGAAAGGTGCTCAGGTATCAGCAGAGAGACACATGAAAGGGATTTGTGCAGGAGGTGAGGAGCATGGTGCACAAACCAGTGCAGGTTACATTGAGAGGGCTCAGTGGAGAAGGAGAGGCTGGAAGGGGCTGTGAGGAAGGATGGGCACCAGGTGTGAAGACAATTATTTTAATCCTGGTGAGATACAGCTGGAGCAGAGGAAAGTGAAAGGCAGTACAGGGGGCAGTGATGGCCATGTGGAAGGGAGAAATTAAGGAGAGTCAGGGTTTTAGTTGCATTTTCTTATCCAACCATGGACCCATACACATTCATACATACAAATATACACACGGGGGGGTGTGTGTGTGTGTGTGTATACAAACACACACCTGCACCTTTTTATCCGTGCTGGAATCTGTCCTTCTTAACACTGATATCGTACTTGCAAATAACAAAGCATCAGAGGACTTCTTGGGCATACCACTTCATTATTATTCATCTTTCTCCTTTGAAGTCAGCATATAATCTAAGATTTTTAGACCCGGCAAACTCTTTCTCCATTTTTCTCGAAACTTCCCTTGCTGGGGATGTAGACATCTGGTATCCTGCTAAGAGGATGCATAGGAGGTATGCTAGGAGAGGATTCCAGGGTCTCCTCCAGGACCCATCCCTGTTTTTCTTGACCACACACTATTGTGTGTAAGCCCTGGCTCTTGGTTTGCCACAAGGGAGGGCAGCGCTGAGAGGTTCTGGGTTGGATACCATTAAGGACAGTGTAAAGGCTCCTTCTCCAAAAAGGGAAAAGCAGCCATCAAAAACACTGGGCAGGCTGTTGTCTGTTGGAGAGATACTGCTGGAGAACTCAGAAATCTTGTGGCTGGGACCTGCCCTGGAGAGGAGAGGCTGGAAAGGAGCCTCCTGGAGCCCTTTCCTGGTCTTTGAACCTCATTTTAAGCAGTGATGTGGCACTGAAGGCTGGGCCCAGCCTTACCATCCTAGTTGCTTGCCCATTCCTAAGTGAGACAGATGGCAGCCTGGCCTAGGATAATAATCTTCTGTTTCTATGTGGGAAAATGTATAAAAGAGACACAATGAGAAGAGGAAATACAATCTTGAAAGTCATCTTGAAGGTTGCCTCCCATTTAGAAGTTTTTCTTTATAGTATTTTCTTTGGAAGGCATTTTCCATCTTTCAAAATCTTTATACAGCTTTTCACTTCTAACCAGCTTAAGTCTGTCGTACATTTACAAGTTCATTTTCTTTGTTTATATGATGATTTATATTTTATTTCTTACTTTGGATGTTGAACAGCAAACTGAGTGATTTTTTTGTAAATCAAAAAATTGAGAGATCAGTTTGCAAATTCAGTCTGTGCTTTATAGAGAATTAAATAAACTAATAAGCTTTTCCCTGTGTTGTAAATGTTCCCAGCCACTCCTCTTCATGAATGGCAATGTAGCACACTGTACTCTTAACTTGGAAGGAAAATATCACAGAGAAAATTGTAGCCTAAAGAAACACAGAGTAAGAGAGTCTCTGCCCCATTTGCTATCTCAGTGTGTGTTTCACATTTTATTTCTACAAGGGAAAGCTCAACCTTACAAGTGTCAACTCTGCAGCGTTAGGTTTTGACTGCTGCAGCAGTAGATAGGTAATGCTACAGGACATCATTCAAAACAGTCCCTTTTTCACAAACTTATAGCAAATGGAAACAGTGTAAACAGTTCTAGAATTTTTATTTATTTAATTTGCAATTAATAAGAGCTTGGAATGTGTTATGCCTTTCTTTTTCTTCTATCCTTCTGTTAATAGATAAAATGCACTGAAATTGTAACCAGACCTAGAGCAAATGCTCGGGGAATCTGTCTTCAAATAGGAATGGGAGAGTTATTTCTAAATTTGTTTCACCTGAAAATTTAACAGCAACAGCTACTTATTACACACCTTCATATGGTAATTTGGTGTGTTATTAGTTAAGGACTGTCCCTGAAGGTTCAGTCATTTCAAGGAGCTCACTGAAAGAGCATGGCAAATGAGAAGTGAAGTTGTTCTGCTAGTCTGAGTGGAAGCAATCTTGGTTATTTCTACTCTTTTCTGGAAAATACTTCCTAAATCTTTTTGAGAGTGCTCAGAATGGTACAACAAAATGCTGGAATGGAAATCTCCTTGCCAAATGTCAAATATGAAATACTCTGCTTGTTACTAGAGAACTCTCATTCTGCCTGACTCCTCAGTAGGGCTGCTAGGTGTCCTCTTCCTAACTGCTTAAAAGCATAACAAATTTCATACAGGGTCGTTCCTGAGGCCTCATTATGAAAAAATGGAAAGAACTGAGTTCAGCTTTACAGTGAGAAAATCGAGGCTTCTCTTGGTCTTTGGCTCATGTTAAGGTCAGGAAACAGGACGGGCTTTGCTATTGCAGTGGTAGATGGTGACAAGTGAGGCAGTCTCAGGATGGGGATGCTTGTGATATGTCTACAAGCTACAAGTCTATGAGTTCATAGGTATGAAAGTGTGGCCAGAGGATGGTGTGATGTCCATGTGGACCAAATGTTGCCACCATTCACTGCTGCTCTTGTGCAGAGTGAAGTGTTCCTGTGGGGACAAGTACCTGCATCACCAGCCCCTCACCCAACAAAAACGGGTACAAACTTGTGCTGTGAGAGAGCTGTCTCTAGGCAATGAAGAGCTCTTTGCTGCTGCTTGTGGTGGTTCCTCTCTGCAGCTAACTGTGGTAAGCCCCCCCAGAGGATGGAGAGAAGAACCACAGCACATTAATCTGTTTTGAAGTATCTGTGATGCATCTTGGGCCCTTGATCCTCTGACTGGAAATAAAAGGCTAAGAGGAATTGTCAAAAAGGGAAGATTTGCTGTTCCAGAAGCCTTTTCTTGTGCTTAAAAGTTGCTGTTTGAGAACAGAAAGGCCGTTGTGAGCAGAACAAGCCAACAGGGTGAGGTGCAAGTCACAACACTGTGTCTTTGTTCAAACTTACAGTAAAATCTAAATTGAAGTGTTGGCTGTTTCAGATGGGTCCTTTTCAGATGGGTTTTCTCCTTGTCAAAAAAGGGACATTCCTCCAGATTTACTGCTAAGCCTGGAGAGCAGGTCCCAAGGCACAGATGGCAGGCTTGCATCCTTCAAAACAGTTCAGCGGATTGCGGCTGTGAACAAACATGAAATTGAAATGTAGTTAATTAAGCCCCTAATTTTTTTCTTTATCCCCTCACCATACATATTCTTTCTTCAATTTTCCATTATCTCACTACATTACCTCTAACATTTAATCTCCTTATTACGAAGAAAGCAGAAAACACACCAGAAAACAACCTCCCCCTGCTCCTCCCCTTCACAATCTGCTAATAAACAAAACAGGGAGAGTTATCTGTGACAATTAGAGCCTGTAATGTGATGGATGGTTAAAATATGTACATGACATCACTCTTTTAGCCTTCATTTATTAATTTTTCTGGTTGATGCATTGCAAAATAAGCTGCTCAGCTTGGAGACTAAAACAAGCAGTTAAATTATTGACAAAAGACAAAATGCTGCCATTTTAAAACTCTCCCCTTTGTTACATGGTTTATGTGAGGACATTAGTTGCCAGAAAAACAGGATCTGCAGATGACTCTTTCATTAATGGGGCTATTTTAAAGCACAAATTGTGTATACATTGTCATCGATACCACGTATTTTCCATATTCTGATAGATCTTCCTTTGTTTTGCAGCTCCTATCTCTCATCTTTAAAAGAAACTTTCCAGAGCAATTACATTGCATTCATGTGGCTTTTCAAAACTTTTGAGTAATATTTTGCTAAAGACATCAGGATGTTCCTGTTTGGACATTTACTAGAGTTACTTCTAAGTTATGATGAATTAACCACTAATTCTCATCATCTTTATTTCTTTTACCTCACTTCTCCCTTATAAAATCATAAAGTGAAATCTTGGGCTCACTGAACTCAGGGTTTCATCTGAGGAGATTTGGATCTTGATGAAGTCAGTTGAGATTTTCTGCTCATATGGTTGAAGTCACTCTCAATATAGATGAGCTTAAGCTAAGGAGATTCATTTGCTATTCATAGAATCATAGAATATCTTGAGTTGGAAGGGACTCACAAGGATCATCAAAGTCCATCTCCTATACAAATCTAGGATTTTCTCCAGTATACATGAAAAATCAAACTATGAGAAGAAATGCCTGGCAAGTGGTCTGTTTGTTTAGGACGGTCATGTTCACTGTGTAGGGTACAGAACATGAAGCTGTTTATTCTGAATTTACATTCCCAGAAAGTACCTGTTTATGTTGCTGGCATAATCCTAATTGTTCAAGTAGTTGTTCAGCAAAGCCTCTAAAGCCACTTGTTTCAAAATGCTCTCGTCTAATTTCAACAGGGAGTTCCTCCACATGTGTTTGAAAGACACTCAAGAGAGTTTTCACAGCTGCTGTCAGTCTTGCAGGCTCTGCTGGGTGAATTTTGATTCATCAGCGTGGCAGACCTCAGAAGCACAGTGGTGACTTAGAAATTAAACAGATCACGTGATAGGAACACTAAGAATCACTCCTGTTGGGCTTTCATTGACTGTATGCAGTTAACGTCATTAAACAATAGATTTCAATGTTCTAAGAAAGTGTAGGTAGCATGTACTGAAATGGAGAAATACTTAAACTTTATTGTATCTTAAGTCCTTAATATTTTTCCTTCCTTTTACCGCGTTCAATTTTTATCTTTGCTCCTTTGATTCATAAAGGTGAATGTCAGTGTACTGACAGACAATTTCTTTTGTTCTTACTACAGGTGGTTTACAAGCCCGACTACTGTAAATGCTTTTTATAGTGCATCTACCAACCAGATCAGTGAGTATCTGCCTTCTGAGCCTCCTTATAAAGTGTCTGTTTGGGAACGTATGTGTCAAGAGTCAGATAACAGCTGTAGCTATTGTGTTGTTTGTGACTGAAAATTAAAAGTTCAAACCTGGTAATTCAGCTGTGAGACTTAAGTGAGAGGATCATTCTGGAAAACCCAGAGCTCCCACAAATTGGAGCTACAGTTGCTTGATGAATTACCCTGTGTCAGATGAGTTACAGTGACCATGTGTGTGTTCATACTCTGTCCATTGCGAATGATAGCTTAAATCACTTTTAGTAAAGCCTAATGTTTCTGTCTTCTGTTTTCTGTAGCAAAAACATGTGTACACACATCTCCATAAATATAGTGATAGCAGTTCTGTTGTCCAGTATTGACAGATATGTAGCAATAAATGTGACTAGAGAAGACTGTGATATAGACCAGAAAACATACAAATGTTTGTCCAGTGGATTTGTTCAATACCTTCAAGGACAAGGAGTGATATCTGTAGCTAACTTAAAATTCTTACCTGTATAGTTTGATGAAATTATTTTGTATATGCAGTACTACCTGTCTTCTACTAGTTTTAGTTACTTGTTGGTTTTAGATAGCTTATATTCTGGTGTGGAAACAAATTAGCTAAAAGAGATGAGTTTTTCAAAGATGTGTTATGAGTTTGGATGTTCATTCCTGTTTGCTTCAATGGGGCTTTGAATTGAAATTTTCTAACAGGCTTTAAAATTCAATACCATTCTTTCTGTGTACAACAGTACCTTTATCCTGGCGCTTCTCTTTGCTCTTATTAACTTTGCATGTTAAATCAGCCTTCTATTTCTTTGCCATTGGGGGTCTGGAAGGTGGCTGCCACCACCTCTGTGGTCTCAGTCCTCAGACACAAGACCTCAGAAATTGCTTAGTGATTCCCCCTTTTTCTCCTGAATCTCTTTTGGTCACAGAGAGAAAGGCACAACGTTAATATATCACACAGAAGAAGGTAGAGTAGAGGACTGGCAATCTGGGTCTGCTGGTATTTGCTTCTACCAATTTCTGTAAACAATTTTGCCTTCAAACCACTCACTTAAAATCTTTCATGTCTAAGTGATCTCATTTGTAGAGCATGTATAATAATTAGGCAGTTCTTCTGATTGAAATTAGTGCTATATTTCGATAGCTCTTCCTTAATTAGAGGGGCTGCCATCATTAGGCAGTCACATTTTTGTTGATCATCTGAGGGAGCGCTTGGCTGAAGTGGTCACAGTTCTGAGGTACCTGCAAAGCACTACAGCTGCTCTTCCTCCAGCCACCACTGCTGCTGGAGAGGTTTTGTGTGAGTGGAGAGGAAGCCTGCTCAGAGCAAAATGAAGCCATTGCTATTATACCTTCTTTAATACCGGGTTCTCTCAAGTTTCAGCAGTGCTCAGCTGTCCCAGACACTCTGCCATGGCACGTTAGAGAAAACTGTATCAAGAGGCTGGAGCCACTGAAAATTTCACACTCGTTGTGTCTAAGAGTCAGGAGGCAGAGAGCTGCCAAACATAACCCATCAGTTATGGGTGTAGAGGCAATTGTATTTTCTATCATAACTGCTGACCTTCTCATTCTGCTGGCAAGTGACCTGGAAGTTTGGACAGTGCTACTCACTCTCAGTCCCTTAAGGGCTGTTTCAAAGAGGAAAAGGGTTTAGGTGGCTCTTTCTGAACAAAACCCTCTCCTACCTGAGAGAGAGGCACAGATGTATTCATGCCCTAAAACTGATGTGCAACAGGAGGGATAATTCAGAGAAAGGCACAGTCTTCCGCTGCTGGCTGGTGTGTTTTTATGGGGCAAGAGGCCCTGTGAGATGTGGGAGGAACATTCTCAGGTCTGAAGTTGCTGATAAACATTTGACACATCACTACTGATTTCCCATTAATGCTTGTGGGGAAGAACTGCTACCTTGCTGCTTTGCAGCTGTGTTTTCAATAGTAATCCATACAAAGGTCTGAGGGACTGCTCACATGCCACAAGAACTGTGGCATTTTAAAAGGCCTAGTTAAACAATAGAAAAAAAGTTCTACAAACCAGAGTCATTCGAGAAAAATAATTAAGCTTGAACTCCAGCAAGTAAAATGTATAACTGTGGTACAGCAAGCCCTGAAAGATTTTGAGGACCAAATTTCTAGGAGCATAAGAAATAATAAAACCTTTTTGTCAAATACGCTGAAAGAGAAGAGTCTCTAAGGCATAAAAATAAAACAATTCTTTGCATTGGAAGTGTTTGGGAAGTTCTAATCCTGGAGCTTTTTCTTGTGAGAGGTTAGTCCCAGAAATTCTTTAATATTTAGTGTCAATAGAAGGGACTTTGGAAGAAATTCATACAATGAACAGTGACAAATATAAGGACCAGATAATATTCTCCCAGATATTTCAAAGGAACTTAGACAAAAATTTTCCAACCAACCAGCTTTGATGTATAGCCTATGACTTATAGTGACCTCAGCACAGGAAGAATAGGTGTGGCAAGTCTCAAATCCTATTTTTCAAAAGATAGTTCAGAGAGATCTGCATAAAAAATCATTTTAGCCTCTATATGAAAGAATCTGGTTGTGACCACAACATGATTGAATAAAGAGAGTGAATAAGCATATGATATAATGTCGAGGAGTGAACATGAGAACATGAGATGTTTTTTGCTGTTTCTTTTAGAAAAAAATCATGCTTTCTTAATCTACTAGAGGTTTTTTTAAATTCATAAAGCAAGTAAGTATGCTTGATACATTATGGTTTTTTCCCATCAAACACTTTTGACGTTCTTTCCCCATACTAATAACTGGAAGTTGTCATGGGACAAGAAAGAAGGCCCTTTCATAAATTAGTGACTGATTAGAGATAAGAAAAGGAGGTAGTAATCAATTGCTTGTTGTCAAATAGTTGGAGGGGTGTGTTGTGAGCATGTGTGCTACTCACTGCATTAGTAGATGATCCAAAAAGAGGGTGTTCTGTTCTGTACAAAAGAACAGAGGTATATAAACTCCGTTCAAGAGGACAGTTCCCTCTGCTGCTGGCTGCTGGAAGGTAGGAATATGTGCTAGCAGAAGAATTACCTCACAGGTAATTCAGACACTCTCTTCACATCTACTACTGATCACTGCTGTAAAGAGTGAATTTACAGATCTTCACCTGCTTGAGTGCCCCTGCTCTTCAGTGAGCAAACTGGACTTTAGTGTCTTCAAGGCCCATCTATTTTTGCTCTTTGTAAGTGAGTTTAATATGAAGAATTTGAGAAATAAGAATTTTTAAAAGTATAATAGAATTTGATTATAGAAAGTAGTTTCTACATGAACTGGAAAATCCCTGGTTCCAAAATTTGATTCTAAAAATTAGGACCGTTAGTTTGGAAATAGAAATGTACTGTGTGATGATATCAGCAAAACCACAGCAGCTCCTGTGATTAGTCACTGAAACTTGATTAGTCACTGAAGGCTTCTTGAGAAAGTTTAGAGAAAAAGAAACATCAGTGCCTTGACCCATGGATTTTGAAAACGAGCAATCATCAGGCACCTGCAGAAGTGGAGGGGAATGTGGAGGTCCTGCTCACTTCTGAGCTTTAGGCGATTGGTTTTGCTTTCTGTGTTCAGAGCACGGGGAGGTCTCTGAGACTCCCGATGGAAGGATCACAAATTCTTCTCTCTCTGTAATCTGTATCACTGACATAAACATTAGAATATCCATGCAAGTCCATGTGATCATCTTATACAGGCTTTTAGTGTTTTTAGCTTCACTACTTGACTACGCAGTTACTTGGAAGAAAATATCTTGTTTCAATAAAAGTGAAAATTAATAGAGAATAGAAACTAGATTATTTTAAAAATCATTGGATTTGGGAGAATATGGCAAACCTTGCATATGCAGTAGATGTACCAAATTTTGCTGTACTTTAGTGCAAACACTCTTGTGTTTGCTGTTGCTTTATTTCATTTTCATTACTAAACTATTGATAGCTTTAATGACTAAGAATTATGTTAATATCTCCGAAGGAGAAATAAATAGCTGTATTAAGGTGAGATGTACCACAAAGAGCAGAGTTAAAAAATATGGTGCATACAATTTATCTTAATATTATACGTTTACTCCAGATGTTCTCTTTATGTGAGTTCTATTTATTTATTTCCTCTTTTTCCATAATTCAAAGTGTCTTAGATGAACCACTATGCATGTTTATAATGGTTGTTAATAATTTTTTAATCCTAGTTTGGATAATTTTTCAATTTTCTGTGCATTTGCTTGTCAATTTCCCCTTTAATTATAGGTACTTAACAAGGACAACAGGTATGTGTCATTGCCTTTAGAGTCTCAAAATGTATCTAAGTACACTTCATATCATCTAAGCAGCATGAATACTATCTTTTTAATTATCATAATTGGAACACCAAAAACACATTCCTAAAGGATTAGTTTATTTTAATGCACTCTAGAGCAGTCAACAAATATGTGCTGAAAATAGACACAAGTGATGATCAAAGTGTGCTAGCACACTTCTGTTCAAGGAAAGGTTTTATTTCATTACAGCACTAAAATATTGGCCCTTCAATATGTTAAGGATAAAAGGGAACTGTTCATCAGACATTTGGTGTGTTTAGTTGTTTCTTTTCAAAGTGTAAATATGTATGCCTCTAGAATATATAAAAATAGTCACATCTGTGGGCTGTGAACAGCAATGAAAGGGAGATTTACAGTGAGCTGAGGCAAATACAAGCAACATACTCATGAGGTGTAAGCTTGAATAGATGTACTGGGTAATTAATGTTGATATTATCTCTAAGTTTATATCCATGCTCCTTCTCAGTCATTCATGCTGTTCCTGCAATTCTCTAGTGAAAGTCAAGAGGCCTCTTTAAAGAGTGGCCTCAGTACATGTTACAGGAAGGAGATATAATCTACAACAGAATTTTAAAACTGCATTCAAATTAGCATCCACAGAGAAAACCATAGATGAGAGCTATATTAGCCAGGAAGTATCATCTTTGCAGGAAGCATCACATAGATATTGGTGCTGGCAGCTCACTGATGCTGTGAGTTGCAAGGGAGAACTCTTATCTTGCCAGGAGCCAGGGAAGTGCTGGCAAACAGCACCCGGTGCCGTGGCCAGGGCAGGACAAGGGGAATGTCCATAGAGGCGTTTTCTCTTCCCTTAAGAACTGGATTAATTGGAAGGTTATTGATGAAGTAGTTTCAAGTGTGCCGTTAGTTTCCAGGAGGTTAATGAATGTAACAGATTTGGACTGAACACTTTCTAAGCCCTGTTATTAAGTAAGCTTTAAGTGTCTTAAGTGAGCCCTCATTTTATTTCACTATGGTCACAAGTGAGACGATGCATGATCCTTACCTCCATTCTTTATTTTTTCTTCCTTAAATTCTTATCTATGAATGCATAAAATAGAAGAACTTTTCCTTTGTTCTTCTCCCCCTACCCCGTTCCCTCACCCTGGGGAATCCACTGAGGCTTTTTCCTTATAAAATTAAAGTTTCTTTTAAAACAGATGTTTTCACATTTCCTACTCCCTTAGCAGACAGTATTCCTTGGCACCTCACAAACCATATCATGTTTCTCCTCATGTTGCCCCACTGAGGTTGGGAAATACCAGGTTCTCTCTTTCTCATGAGTACAAAGAGCCTCTTGTCAGGTGAAGCAGAAACTGAGCCAAGAATTGAAGTAGAGGCTGCAGAGTCCTCTGCTTTAAGACCATTGCTTCCCTGTATCTCTTTAATGAGTTTATTTACTGAGCTCTTTATAACATTAGGCTTTGTATTCATGCATTGCATGGAACAGTTACTGTGCCTTAAACAATTGATATTTTCTGTCCTTACACAATTTTTGTTTTCTTTCCTCTTTGTCCACAGGATAAAACTTGAAATAAGGTGTATGATTCAGGTCCTTGTAATGACAGAGAGTTTGGTCTCTGTCACCTACATATGGATGCTCAAAGCTGTCTGGGGTGGTCTACTGTGTCTGAAAGATTTTCTCATATGTTTTATCTGAGATAAAACTTGCAGAAGCCCCTTGCCATCAAGACTGGCAGCTAGACTCCAAAGAGGACATGCAAGCCATCACTGGGATGAGATTCAGTTGTCCAAATAGAAGTCTGTGGAATCATTTTAAGCAAATGTATCCTGCCCTTTGGGCTGTTTTTAGACAACCAACCAACATCCCAGCTGTCTTCCGATTTAATTCCTTGTGTGAATTCAATATTCTTTGATTACTGACCAGCAGTTAGTCTTCTGCTTATATCTTATCCCTTTAAAAGTCTACATCCGAATTCATTCAGTGACACTTGAAAAAACAATTTTCAGCTTTTGAACACATCTGAGAATTGCCGGTACACTAATTGGCAGAGCACCCTGTACATCACACAGTTCAGCACAGCTGTCTCCCCTATCTGTTACTTACATATGGGATTCACTAGCCTGTCAGAAGTTGCTTTAAACAGACCAGCCTCAATATTGGAAGTTGAAAATGCACTAACTTGGAATAAGACTTTGCCTCACTCAGTTAAAAACATCATGCAATATAACCAAATAATGTAATTGAACTATAAAATTTGAATTCATATTTAGCTTTGAACTCCAAATTTCCTCATGATTTGGCAAGTCTTCTCATGTGTTTTTTGGTTTACTTTATCCATTGTTGCCCTGCATTGTTTCAGGGAATTATCAGATCAAATGTGGTTACTTGTGTCTTCCTGGTAAACTAGCAATATTATACTGAGTGTAAGGATATTCATCTGCAAAGAGTGTATAATAATATCTTGAAGGTATTAGCTGGTGAATGGATTTATTAATGGCACTAAAGCCCCTGCAAAATGGTAGGAAAAAAAACCCTTCAAATTTTAAATATATTCTAACAAGCTTTACTGCACCTTGATGCAGAGAGATGCTGAAAATGATATCATGGATAAAATGAAGATAGAAACCTTCAATTACATTAAAAGGCAGAGTATATATATATACTGTGCAGGCAGTATTCTGTCAGAGCTTCAAGATCAGCATAAATTCAGAGTGAAATGTTTGAAGTAAGCCAGATGTATTCCCCTGCTTGAAGTGCCCCTGGATTCCAGAGCATAAGGTGACTAAGAGAAAAGTTGAACAGTGGCTGTCCGAGAGTCCAGACACAAGGGTCTGGACGGCCAAAGCCTCCCCAGAGATGAATCTGGCAAGGGATGTGAAGAAACATTTCTGCAAGTGTACGTGCAGCAGCAGAAAGTTGAGGGGAAATGCAGTGTGGAATGAGGGCAGGGGAGCTGGTAACAAAGGAGATTTACCCTCTGTGGAGGAGGAGTATGTTAGGGAATATTCAAACTGACTGGGCAAACACAAGCCCGTGGGCTCTGGCAGGGTGCACCTACAAACTCACAACATCGTGAGGCCACTCTTGGTAATCTTTGAAAGGTTATAGTGACTGGGGGAGGTTCCTGAGGACTGGAAGAAAGTAAATGTCACTCCTATCTTCAGGAAGGTAAATCTAGGGAATTACAAGCTAGCCAGGCTCACAACAGTCCCTGCATACATGATAAAGTAAATCCTGGAAGCAGTTTCCCTGACCAGCTTTCTACAATGAGATTACTAGCTCAGTGGATGAGGAGAGAGATGTGAATGTGATTGATTCTTTAGAAAGAATTTCAGCACTTTCTCTCCTAATATGCTCAAATACAAACTGCTGAAGAATTGGCTACTCGAGCGGATACTCAAGTGCACTGAAACCTCCTTGAACTGCTGGGCTTAAAGGGCTGTGATCAGAGCAGCTGGTCTCTAGCATGTTGGGATCAGTGGCACAAAGTCCATATTGAGGATGATCTAGCCTGGCTGTCCCACCGTGGCACCAGTAAGATGCGTGGATGTAGGGTACCAGTGCAGTTCTGTGACAGCCTGAACTCATCTGTCCACAGACCAGTGCTTTTGTGGCATGTGACACCAGTGCCCATCTCAGAATGATGCTGCAGCCCAATGGCATTGCTCCAAATTTAGGTAGGTTGTAAGAAGATAGTCAAAGCAGATTCTGCAAGTCCGGGTGGTGATGATGGCAGATGGATTTGTGTGGGGTCTGTAATAGGATAACAGTTCTCTTTCTGTGTGCTGTTGGTGAATAAGGACCTTGAGTGTAGACTCTGGGCCTACATTAGCAACATAGTGCATAAAGAGAGAGACTGTCAGCCTGTATCTCCCTTGTGGGGCTGTGCAGAGGGAGAAAGCTTTAAAACATGCATAATACAGGGTAAATTTGTGGTCAAGTGTTAGCTCAAAATACATTCCCAGTGCCTGTATCTACTCCTTAAGATGTGAAATTCCCTGAAGTCTGTCTGTCTTACTCCTTCAGATCTGTCCTTTGCCTGCTTGAACTCCAGTGGCATATAAATAATCCCATTAGTATTTATTGCATCTGCAGCCTACTATGAGTTCTCTGAGTTTTGCCATTAATTCTTTTAGGTGCAATATGCCAAGCAAAAAAAGAAACAGATTTCACAAGGGAATTGCCTAAATCGAGGGATTCAAATCAGCACAAAATAAGAAACTGTCTGGTGATCAATCTCATGTTACAATTTCAAGGACATTCTAGTCTAAGACACTGTTATCCTTGTTCCCCCAAGGATGATGTAGTTGTTGCTTGCCTGAAGGAGACATTGCATAAAAAGTGTTGCCAACTCTGAATCTGTTCCTTCTAGTGTTGCAAGAGGGGACAGGAACCCTCAGTCCCTCAGTGCTGCTGACCTCTGGGGAATGGGACCCATTTGCTTTACTGTCTGACCAAGAATCACTTTCAAAATTAGATTTTTTTTTTCCGTACCAAAAAACAAACAAACAAAACCAACAAAACCACAAACACATGCACCCCTCAAACTAAATAAAACAAAACAACTCCTACTGGTGATAACCTATTTCTGTTTCCTGAGGTTTTCTGAAATGTGTATTACATTCTACTGGCCTCTGCCTCTGCTTTGGCTTGAAAATACTTCCTGAGCTTCCTTTAGTGCAAACTACAGAGGTTTTTTCACACACGTCCGGAAGCATAAACCACTCCTTCAACCAGCACTTTGCTCAGTGATATCTAACCTAAAATGGATCCTGACTCAGAGTAAAATAATTACCAACCTGTTGTGTGGATTCAGGACTGGAGCTTCCTACCATTCATTCATATGACTTGTTCAGTGAAAACTATCTCATGGTTTAACTCACAGCTGACTGTGTTTCAGCAATGTTCTATGAAGACACATTTAGTGTAGCTGGATAAGCCTGAGTGAAGATTTGCACCTAATTTGCTGTAAATAATGTATATTACCTCTACTGCAGACAAGTGCAAATTCACTGCACTAGTCTATACCTTGGACAAAATAATTGCGGCTCCTTAAAAGATCTAGATAGCCTCTTGGTGCAGTGACAGGCACACAGCATTGTGTGATCATTAGACATGATTTGGTTCATAGCACCTTCAGTATGGGCTCATTTGTTCATTTCGGCCACAGTTCCTCTCATCTGTTGTTGTGGGGATAGGATCATTTAGAGTCAGTAGAAGCTAAGCATTCCAAAACCTTTTCTGAGGTTCAGTGTTTAGAGGGAATCCAGTTCAGACTGGATTTTCAGCTCTGAACACAGCTTTTAACTTAAGGCCTAACAAGCAATTTTCATCAGGTTGTGTGAGCGTACCATTGCTGCTTAAAATGTTTAAAAACATGCATCATAAATAATCTTCTCTGTGCTCTGGGAGGCAAGGAGAGTTAGATCAGGGAAACTTTGTCCTTGACATTGGTAAAATTATGGTTTGTAGTGCTGGAAAAGAAAATGATACTGTGCTTGAAACAATAAAACAGCATCTGGAGAAGCAAGAAAAAAAACCCAAACTACATTCAGAAAATAAGTTTGAAGCCCACATTTTTTGTAAGCTAATTGCAGATAGGGAATGATGGCGGCCATGGAGGAGCAATATCAAAAAGGAGCTGGGCAGGCCAAGAGGACATGCCTTGTGCCATATCACTTGGCGTTAATTACACTCAGCATACTGGTTTTGGGGTTTTGTTTTTTCCTTTTTTTTTTCTTTTTCAATTCAAATAAGTTTTTCAAGACTTTGTAAGGCAAAGATCTTGCCTGACGACTTATCTCAGATATAAAGAAATCCATGACCAATCTATCCACAAAAAACTGAATAGTGTTAGAATCAAATGAATATGGTTTTTTTATTGATCTGAGTGTTCAGGGGACTTTTTGAAGAGACACCCATAGGGTGAAGCAGCAGTTCCTGGGAAAACAAGTCACCTGAGGAAACTGGTTCTTCTTCAACAAGGTAATAACCATGTGGGTTAAGCTTCAAAGCAGGTCTATGCCTGCGCTTTATAGGTGGAAGTTTGTGACACAAGACAGTAAATTCCTCATTTTGGCCTGGAAGGATGGCACTTTCCACCATCATATAGGAACTTTGACTATGGGTGTATGCTTTATTTAGCAGTTCTTTGGGCTGTTAACCTTTTATGATGTGCAGCTCCACTGTCTTCAGTATCCTGGCACTGAAATGTCACTCTGGAATTAAAAATAGACATGTGACTTTGAGGAACAATTTTGATTCCTATATGGAACATCAGTAGATCATCACTGGCCAGAGCGTATCCATTGATGTTTTTTTGGCAACTGGTTAGTCTACCAGAAACAGCCAGGTAATATGTGTAGCTAGACTGACCCTACAGCCTTAATAATCTACAGTTTTCCCTTACAGAAGTGCCTAGGTACGCTCATTTACCTTTGTTTTTCATAGACTAAATAGAATTAGGCTTACATTTTACCACTTTGATGTTTCTCACTGCACTGAAGCCTCACTAGGCTAACACTGTTTTAATTCTTATGGCACTTTACCTATGTATTGTCTGTTGATCTGTCAGCACATCTGAGGGTAATCCAGAATTCTTCATAGGAAACATGAGGTGTGTTTTTCACAGGAACACATGCACTTACTCAGACGTGCGTGTGGCAGCATCTCTGCTGCCTCTCCAAGATCCTCTCTATTGCATTCTGAAACTACCACCTGAGGAAAACTCCCCTCACAAAACCTTCTGAAACCAAACAAATGAGGTCCTAAAATCTAAACCCGTGGGCGTTGTGAAACGGGTATTGAATTGACTTCACTATGTTTTTTTTAATTTTCTTTTTTTTTTCTCCTTTTTGCTATTACAGGATTCCCAGCAGGAGAACTTCAAAAGCCTTTCTTTTGGGGAACAGAGTATCCTAGGTAAGTGCTGCACCAGGGAACCTCATCCACCTAGAAATGAGGAAAGCAGGGAAAGTTATTGCAAACACATATAGACAAAGAAGTGGGCATGGCAAAGAGGGCTGCGGTGCTGAAGGCAACCAAAGGGTAGCACGTAGGAAAACTGTGCTGTCCTTCTGTAGGGCAAACCCTTGGGTTATGTCTTCTCTCCTGCTGTATCCTGCTTTTGCTGCTGGAAGAGCTCACTTTGAGAAGTGCTGCTTTGTGAGATACTTTTTCTTACCCTTGGGAGCCATATGTGTTGCTGTTGTCTTAAACTGATGACTGATTTCTCACAGGAATTGCTAATTAAGTGCACCCAAGTGGAAGTGTTTCAATGCTACAGCATTCAGATGCAGCAGCGTGCACATGGCAGGTATTAAAAGGAATTGTAAATCATGTAACTAACACTTCCTGAACAGAAATGAATACCCTGAGAAGCCAATTATTATCAGTTTATTGTTCACTTTCTGCTAATATCTAAGATTAGCAGTGGGCCCTTGTCTGTGCCTGTCGAGGTGCATGAGAATATCTTCATGTGCATAAGTGATTGCCTGAGATTGCCTGAGCAGGCCCATGTGCCAGTGTAGCTGAGGAAGGGTAATTATAGGTCACATACATTTAATTTTGAAAAATCTCTGCTTTTGTGCTATTCAATAGCTTTCTATTTTAGGGCAGGATAAGACCATGAAAAGTTTCTGATGGCAGTTTCTGAAAGTTATTTTGCAGTTATATAAAGCCAGTTACTGGTGAAACATATCCCTAATAAATCTTTGTTAAAAAAAAAATCAAACTTTTCAAACATTTTGTGTTTGCCATCATCCAATCTGGATTGTGTCCTTGTAAACAGGAAATTTGGCAATATATGTAGAAAGACATGTTCAATTTAGGAACAAATTAATTTGCATTCAAAGAGAATTCTTATGGGCCAGGTGACTTTGTAAATGGTAATTGGGGATAGAAGAAAGTCCTTTCTTGCTAAGGTGAACTTATTTTCTGTTATAGTTATTGCAGACCTGCTTCCAGCTTTGCTTTCTGAAGAGATTTCTCTGTATTCTGACCTTCTGCCATAGTGATAAAATTGTGGTTCTTTCAAAGTGTTATACTTTGCTCATTTCTCTTCTTTAAAGGTTACCTTAGCTTAAATTGGTTTTGCTTGAGTATGTATCAAAATGGAATTTAGTAAACAAACGTAGCTGGTTTATATCAGACAACAGATTGCTTTTGTCCTTGAAATATTCTGGATGTTTTCTGTCTGCTTAGAAGAAACAGTACATGGCAGTGGAACAAATAAACCATCAAATTAACCAGTGCTTGCTGAAAAACTGATTTAGCAAATATTTAACATTTAGTGGCATTTTAGTGACCAGTTCCAGCACAACCACCAAAAACCAGTTATATCTATTTGCATAAAGGGGAGCCTAGTTATCAATTTTACATCTCAGTATATTAAATAAAATAACATTCAAATGCCATCATTCACAGTTACAAGCCTTCAGTGGCAGATATATTGAAATAGAGATTTCAAACTACCTGACCTCATAGCTTCCTTACAGTTCCCTGAGCCTCCCCAGTCCCAGAAAGTTCCCCTTTAATATGGTATCTGCTGGGCTGCACCTAATCTCTTCTACCTCTGCCCTACTGTGCCCAGAAGTGAAAAGCAGGAACAGAGCTGGGAAGATTTCTGGCAATAAATGCTGTTGAGCTGGACGAAATGGTTAGGGGGGTTCACAGATTCAAAGGCCAAAATTCACTGCAAACTTCACCCAGTCTTTTGGAGCTAAGGAAAGCTGTAGGAGTGCCAGAACGCCAGCCTGTTCTTTGTCCTGTCACTCATGGCAACAAAGAACCTTAGAGGAAAAATAAGATGTATTTAGTAATAGGGCTTGGTTCTTCTCGGTCTCTTTACATGTTTTGTGCCATTATTTTTACACTTCTCCGCCTGCAAAAGATCCTGTATAACCCCTTTACTTCAGATGTGGAAAACAAGTCTTACATAGTGCATTTATTTGGGCTAATTATCACTGTGTGCTACACAAGTTTACAAATTTGTCGCACAAAAGGATGATATTTCCATTGCTGAAACATATCATTTTAACCTGTATTTTTTAGAGAAGGTTTGTGACACTATTTGGGCTAAAAAATGGTAGGGAAGATTTTAACACATGCAAAGTACCTTTCAGGAGAGAAAAAAAACAAGTGAAGGATTTTCGTGGGAGCAGAGGGAATTAAATTATATAATACTTTTTGGGCATGACTGAGATGAGCAATTAGTGCACTATGGATCATTAGGTCCAATAATAACATGTTATTTCAAAACCCTCTGCCTTTCTTCTATTTCAATACAATGTTTTAGAAATACTGTAAGCTACTTTGAAGTATAGCATCTCAAAATGAAATAAGTAAAATTACAAGAAGCAACTCAAAAAATGAAAGATGCATTGAGTAGATCACTTACCCCCACGATATCCACTGCATTTGGTGTAAAAAAGCCCTTAACCTTTCCCTCTTTCATCTCTATTTCTCCCAAAGAAAGCATGTTTATTGGGCTATAATAAGGAAGGTATAATTAATTGTCAATCAGGAATACAAAATATTTCTTTTTACTCTATTTCTCGGGTGCATTAGGTCCGACTGTGTATAATTTCCTGTTCCAGGCCAGGTGCAAGGGAATTATATGACCTTTCTTTTTAAAACTGAATGGAGATCTGTTAATGCTTTACAAAATATTGTCTTTGTTTCAGAGTAGTTATAGCAGTAGCTTTGTCCTGTTCCCAGTCAGAATATACAGAGCTCAGTCAGCTGAGGGAGACATTTGGAGCTCATGTGATGCTGATAAGGAATTTGGTTGGACGAGTGAACCATCCCAATGCTTTCAAAGTTTTAGATTAAATGTTGCTTTTAAAAGAGTTTAACGTTAAGGCTTTCAACATCTTTAAGTCCAAATTGTGTAAGTGTGATTTTTAGACCCATATTCCCCTGCCTCCTCACCCCCTCTTTAATAATGATCTTTCCTGAGGTCTTTTGTCCTTTAATGTTCATGACTGTGAACACTTTCTGAGGGAGTTGCTTCTTCGTGTTACAGGTCATTAAGTTATGGTGCCATAGGAGTGATTGTTGGCCATGAGTTTACTCATGGATTTGATAGCAATGGTGAGTAATTGACTGCATGTCGATAACTTTTTTATTTACAGAGTTGACAGATTAGAAAGCTGACTTGTACATGCTGTAGCATTTTTATTGTTTTGGGTTTTTTAATGGTGCTGAATTGTGTGAAAAAATTATAAACTTGTATTTATTAGATTTTTTTACATGGAATCTTGCTTGTATGAATTGGATTTTATTTGGTAAGAAATGCCACAAGTTTGATTCTTTCTGTTTGTCTTGAATGAAAACTAAATCAGCAAGAGATTCCAAAAGTCCTGATGGGGAGGAGTGGGAAGGGCAAAGGGATAATTTCTGATTGATAAAAATTACTTCCCAGAAAACTTTTCATTTCAGGTTTGACATTTTTCAAAAGATAATTGCAAAAGTTTTAAAATACAATACCGGAACAAGAGTGGTACAGAAAAGGTGTTGCAAAATATTAAAATTCAATTCAGAATAGAGAGAGAGGGGAAAAAGAAGAATGAAAATATCAATCCAGTTCTCCTGACAAGCTGGGTGGAGTGGGGCATTACCACTATCTAGGTTTGGCTGTCTCAGTAAAGTGCTTTTAAAAATTGGGCTCCTGAGAGAAAATTAGGGGAGGGAGGGAGGAGGGAGGTGCAGGGAGAAAGAAACATGAACCTGGTCCTCCTGGGAGCAATTTTGAGTTTGCTTATGTTGAGAAACATCAAATATCTTTAAAAGAAAAAAAAAAAAAACCAAAAAACCCTTGTATCCTGGTATCCTGTTGGCACTGCTCTACAATATTTTGTGTCAGCAATCAGTCCAGAATGGAGAAATTTTTCTTCATAAACTCCTGCCTTGTGTGGGTGAGTACCTAATCTCTCTCTTGTCTCCTGCCAGTCAGAAAGGAACCTAAGGTTTGATTCCCTGAGCAGACCCCTACTTCTTGCCAGGCTCTTATCTTCCAAATATAGAAATAAATACACCTCTAGGAATTTGTCATCTTGAACAAGATAATACACAGGAAAAAGAAAAAAAAAAGATTAAATAAAACATCTTCAGTACTTGGTATTATGTCTGTGTTATTCCTTAACCTCTGTCTCCTGCAGTTGCAAAGAAGAATCAAATCACAGAGCAAGGCTGCATCCACATGGGCAGCTAAACATGCTCTCAGAGAAGTCCAAACATGTCTTGTGTCTGACTGGCTGGAGTCATGATGGAGACTAAATATTCTCCTACAAATGATAGGGAGCAGGGACCTGAGGCTGAAACTTCCACCAGCCACTGCTGTAACCATCCGCCTGGGCAATGGGATGTATATATCCTCCCTGTTTCCATGAGTAGGGTTTAAATGTTCTGGTTTTGCTCCAAAATCAAAAATGGAAGCTTCAGAAGTTTGCACTGGATGGTTTGAAGAATGGATTGAAGTTTGAAATGGATTGGTTTCCTGATCGAGTGAAGAATTAATAATAAATTAGTTATCATCACATTTTCAGAATCAAAGACATATGGACTGAGGATGAAAAACACAATTATACTTGGAAGAAAGCTAAATGCGTCTTACACTATGTAATTATAAAATGTACTATAGAACTCATTAGTCATTACTATCTTTTTCTGCAAATGGAAATTATGACAATAAATAGAATGCCAGCTTTTCACTACTGATTTCACTGGGTTCAAGATTTTACTCGCTGATCCTACACATTTTGTTAGCACACTTACACGAGAACATTCACCTCTCATTTCTGTGCAGGTGATAGATTCCTAAACTGTAAAAGTTTTCTCCTGCAAAAACATTTGTTTTCTTTCTTTCCTGTTTGAGGTCGGAAATATGACAAAAATGGAAATTTAGACCCTTGGTGGACAACTGACTCTGAAGAAAAATTTAAAGAGAAAACAAAATGCATGATTAATCAATACAACAATTACTACTGGAAGCAAGCTGGCTTACATGTATGTAAACTACCAGTGATTGAAAACAGTGGTACATGAGGAGTTTGGGTTGTTGTGCCTTTTTTTTTTTTTTATTAGTTCTCTTTTTATAAATCCCAATGTATTGGGATATTAGGCTACCAACTTCATTTCTCACAACAAATGATTTTTTGAGATGAATAATTGTGTTAAAAATTGTCTGTCAAGTTTGATTAGTCCAGTCAAATACCACTACCCACACTCTGGTGACAGGGTTAAACCATTTCTCTCCATCACATCCTTTTGGAATCAGAGGAAGTGGATGAAGCCACTCAGCAGAGCTGGTCTAATTACTGTGAGCACATTAAATGTCTTCTCAAGATGAGGTCTGTAATGAAAACTGAGCAGTCACTCTTTTAGAAAGAATATAATAGCATGTTTTATAGATTCCTTTAACAATTCTGCCTGTTATTTATTGCAGCTGTAAAATGGATGCATAAGCCCTACTTTATTTCATATTCAACTCTTGCTATTTCTTCCATGTTTGCACACAGACCCTATTTGTATGTTTAATCAAAGGAATATGACAGCAGTAGCTCCTAGAAAAGGATTGAGAAAGAAAGTGCAAGGGAATGGTTTGTGTTTCATTGTCTGTCAGAGGTATGGGCTTCCCTGAAAACGTGTACATTTATATGTGTGTCCAAAATGAGGATAAACAGGATAAGTCCCAGACCTTCAGAAATGAATAGCTGAAACACCAGTAATGTTGTCTGGGGCACAACTGTAATCTTAGTTTTCAGGATATAACACATACTCCAGTCCCCACTCAATCCTATCACCTCTACTTACATTTTAGAAATACTATTACATCTTTGCCTTTTAAGAACAGCGAGGTCACATGAAATGCCTATCAACAATTCTAGCACTTTTCCCAGGCTTGTTTGTGCTGGTCTCAGAGGTAACAAAGCCATATTGTGGTCTAGTCTGAAGTCCAGCAACTCAGACTTGAAATACTTCATAATAAGCTAAGTTACAAATCTATATTCTCTGGCTCTTTCCTGAATATTTGTAGGACAAAAAACTGTCATTACAAAAATGCCACTCGAAGATCATTAAAATCTTCCCCAAGGATGTGGCTGAGCCCTTCCCATGCCTCTGCCATTGGCTTGGCCATCCCCTTAACCTTTTGCACTGTCTCTTGAGATGAGGTAGGTCTGAATTTCCTCTTCAGTGTAGATACTGCCTTTGAAGTCCATGGATGGGCTTACTAGAGAGATCTTGTCACCCACAGCCTTGTCATCCCATTCCTTTTATTTCCACAGGATAACCAAAAGCACTTTTTAGATGATAGAAGAATTTTCCAATTTTCTGCCGTATTTTATAGCTTTTGCATGAAGAGCTATGCAAGCGAAGACCTTTTTTTAAAATATCATTTTGGCCTGTCATTTACATCAATATTCTGCAGGTTTTTTACCCTTGTATGAATATTTTTCACGGATCAAGAAACCTATTTATTCTTCTTCCTTCTCATCTGGTATGCAATAAAAATGTCTCCAGAACAGAAGCCTAATGAAAGAAAAAGTGGATATAGAAATAGCTTCAGAGTGCAATAATCACATAAAGTCATCTCATCAAATAAAGGGCTTATCGTGTTCCCTGAGCCCTGCCACAAACTGTCTGTGCGGAGTAGTCTCAAATACCTGATCCAGAGCTGCCTGAGATCAGCAGAAAGACTTCTTCCACTTTTCAGATGACCTGTGGCCCTGTGCCACTGTTAGGTTACTCTCATCTTATGCTCTAAGTCAGTCTCCTTCACAAGCTCACTGTGAGGAAAATGTGTGAGTAGAAAGGGCAGGGAAAAAGGCAGCTGGTGTGTGTGCCCACTCCCTGGTGTCCTAGCCCCTTTTTTCCCAAAAGCTTCTCTCTCACCTCCATCTCCAGCCTCCTGAGGGCAGGGGAGAGCTGGCAGGAAAGGGCTGCACTTTCCTCTGTGGCTCCCATTTTCCTGTAATATTGTACCCGATATACATTGGGTGAGATGTAAGTAAGATGTCCCGAGTCCAAGCTGGGTGCTCATCTGCACTGAGACTGGGGCTGAGCACAAGTACCTAGTGATTCTGTTGGTCTTTGTACCTCTTCTTCTTCATTTTATCCTCTTTTGCCATCCTGAAACTGAGTCCTGATGCCAACCCCACCCTACTGATCCCTGTGGCACGGCAGAGCTGATGGCTGCAGCCAGCATTGACCTTCAGAGCCCTGCTCAAAACTGTGCTCAATTATCTTGTTTATTCGAGGCACAGGAGAGAGTAAAACTGCTTAATTACAAATACAGTTGGTAACACAAAGACCTTAGTAGGCTGGGTGAGTAGAGATAATGCTACTCCAGCAGAAATTAGGATTTCTTTGTAATGATATTGCACTTGGTAATGCCAGGAGACCAGTTTCCTCACAAGTTTATATAGTGCTGTTTCCCACAATACATTCTTGTTCTTGCTCCTGCTCTTGGAATTAATACCCAGGAGAAGCAACAGGAATCTCCTTTGCGGATATTTTTAGAGCACTGAATATACTATCAATTTTGATTCTGTCTCTGACATTTATTTTTAATTACGCTTATTTATGTTATGACTTAGAAGTTATTTTAGCATCCCAGTAGTATATTAAGAGTTATGTAGAGAAATAAATATAACCTTTTAGATAAAAGTTTAAGAAAGAGGCTACTGGATCTCACATGTCACCAGATATAAACAGTCCTTAGGGGAAAATTACTGACACTCAGCTCAAAGATCAGGGACTGGATTCTTAAGTGCATTCTATTTACCATATTTTGTGCTACAGAGATCTAGGGCCAGAGCCAGGATAACTCATCACAGAAAATTGTTTACTGGCAGTTTTCACATTGAAACCCAGTTTTCTTAACCGAAGTTGGTTGAAATTGACTGAGGTCGTTCTTGCCTTATTTTACTTCTTCCCCTCTTTTTGAAGTTGATCGAGTAGGAAGTTCAGAAATGGGTCAAATGACTGATGTTCTTTCATTCTGCCAAGGTGAAAGGGAAGAGAACTTTGGCAGAAAACATTGCAGATAATGGAGGTTTGCGAGAAGCTTTCCGGGTAAGTAGATGAAAAATATCTGAAACATCGTATTATTAAAAAAAGAAAAAAAAAGCTGTGGTTATCTTCATGTTGCTGAAAGGCACTTAGTATCTCTTTCTTATCAGGCATACAGGAAATGGATTACAGAAAAGAGAGGAGGAGAAGAAGAGCCTTTACTGCCAGGCCTTGAGTTCACACACAACCAGCTTTTCTTTCTGAGTTATGCCCATGTGAGTAGTACGAATGTGTTTCAAATCCCCATCTGTCACCCTGAACAATGTGCAGTGCAGAGATGAGTCTGCCTGGTTTCAACAACCTGCCTCACCCAAACACAGACTTGAGAGTATAAGTAGAGACTTCTCCCATAATTATTATTTCTTCTTCTTTCCCTCTTTGTCCTCAACTACCCATGGTGCCAGAACTGCTGAAATTATTCTTGATTTTGCACAGTGTTGTCACAGCAACTTTCCGTCTTCTTTCTACTTCCCTCCACTAAAAGGGTCTTCCTGCACTTATTGACTTCTCAGCCTCCTTCAATTTTAACTTCCCAGATTTCTGGCACTTGCAATACACAGCAGTTTCTGACTGCTTCTACCACAAACTCCTGTTAAAAATGTCCCACCACCATTTGTTACCGTGTATGTTGTTCAAGGAAACTAAGCACCAGTGAAGAAAGTCTTAGTTTATTTTTTCCCATCTGTGCATTAAATATGTTGTAACAAAACTTTGATAAGGGATGTGAGTTTTTTAGAAAAACATAGAGCAAGGGAGAGGATCAGAAATTATTCATTTGGGTAACCAAACTGGGACAATCTTCCCACATGAGAATTAAAGGTCAGACTATAAAACTTTGCCACCAGTTGAAGGAATGAATCACCCCAAACTGAAAAAATAAGACCCAATGCAACCAGTCCTGGCTGAAAATAATTTCCCTGCTGAGAGTCAGTGTAGCAGTCTATGGGCCTATGGCTGTTTCAGTTTGACAATATTGAGCAAAGAAAATATTCCACTTTGATCGTTTATGCTGAATTAAGTTTCGCCTTGTGTCAGTTTTTCTCCAAGCAAATTTTGAATCTATAGGGAATATCTGAGGGTCTTACAGGACCACTGCAGGAATCATATGTCCAGTGGTCCCTCACAGGGAAGGCACATGCACAGTGACAGCAGTGTATGCAAGGTACCCTCAAGCTCAGCCCATATCCACAGAGCTCAAGACACTTAACAGACTTATTTAAACTGTCAGAGCTGTGTTCAGCCAGAAAAAATTGCACTGAAGTCCACTGAAATCCTATGGGCAATCTGGCTTAAAGGATTTTGTTGATAGGAACATTTAATGTAGAGACTTAGCTAAGGTAGGGACAGTTTAAAGGAGATTTTTCATGCAATGGATACAGCATAAGAGGGATTATTCAGTTGTGCAAATATTCTATTTTCTCTGTTTTATGGTTAGTTATGATTTGGTTAAGTATGTTATCAGGAACAGGGAACTGGGGACCACTGATGGAAATGTGGAAAATGTGTAATTTCAAAAGAAACTGACATTCCAACATGGAATAAATATGTCAGGTAATATAGCTGCAATTCTAGAGATGACAAGCATCATTATGTGTACCTTTTATACACATTACATAGCTTTGAGACCAAGAAGTATGTTTGGTAATTATTAAGGTGTGAGATGCTGCAGCACAAGCTGAAAGACAAGCTACCATTATAGAGAACTTCAAAAAAAAGAACTAGTAAAGTGGCTGTGATTAGATGATGGGAAGGAGTGTGTAGAGAAAAACAGTGGGTGGACACTGGATCCATTAGGAGATTTGAAAAACAAGAGAACATACCAACAGAAAACTGCAGATTGGCAAAGGTGAAACAAAGTAGTAATTTATGGTAATTTCCATTTTATGCATTCTATAAGTAATAGGCATCTTAAGAACAGTGACATTACATTTTGCTTTACATAAAAAATCATGCCAGATAATGTGCCTGTTTCTGTTCTTTTATTTTATTAGGTAAGATGCAACTCCTTTAGACCGGAATCTGCGAGGGAGCAAATATATACTGGAGCTCACAGCCCTCCTCAGTTCAGGTAGTGCAAATAAAGTATTTCCTCAGCGTACATACAGAATCAATTACTGTAGAACAGAAGTGCAGAAATTTAGCATTTTAAGAGGGGGTTAAGAGCAAACGCAAAATTGGACTGTGCTTTTGGTTTAGATGGAAATTGACTTGGTTTTATTAGCTTATCTTTCACTATTACAAATGCTCTTCAGTAAAATTGAGGAGCTTGCATCTACCTTCAAAAGCATTTGAACCAGAACACACTCTGATTCCTGTGATGTCCTGTAATCATGGCCTGAGTACCTAAAATGCCTCATCTATCACTTTCTTTCCCAAAGCAAGTCTAGTTTAGAAAACAGTGAAAATAAGGAGGGTCCTTGATTTAATCTGTCTAAGTTCATTAAAAGCTTATAAGTCTCTACCTTGAATTATATTGTTAATGCAAGGCAAAATGTGCCCTGTAAGTTCAGTTCAAGACCAAACTCTTCTGCTGGCCTTCAAGTGACTCTTTTCTTGAAGGAGCTATGATAGTCCAGCCATAACAGAGGGAGTCTGTCTTTGCCAGAAGGCTTTCCCCAGGCTCCCCTCACCACAGACACTCATGAACTCCCCGCCACAAGAAGGGGGGAGTTTTACAGCTACATAAGAATTAGGAAGCCAGAGTTTATTTCTCTGCTTCTTCACAGAGTTTTTGTGACCAAGAACAAGTCGGTTTTGTTGGGATTCCTGTTGGTTGCATCTACTTAACTAAGGATTGCGTGTTTGCCCTTGGTGGAATACTACACTGCCTCTTTATTTGGACAAAGGATGTTATCTCCATGAGCCAATTCACACAATACAGTGGATTATTTGCCTTCTAGAGAATCCTACCAGTTTCTGTTGACTAAAAGAGTGTTATGCCAGCTAGTGAGGGTAAAAGTAGTGCAGTATGCAAATCCGTGTGCCTTTTATTGATGTATTGAAAATACATCATGACAATGAGGACAGGAGTATCAGGCTGACCTTCAGCTTACAGAGATATTAATTTCATAATTCCTATCCTTGTTAAGATTTTGGTAAAATAACCGTCTTCTGTCTTTTAAAGTCCTCAGGTTTATTTACCTATAGGTTTATTGATATTCTGAATCATTACATAGCAACATTCCCATGAGATGCTGCAAATCTCAAAATATACAGGGAACTCCAGGGATAGAATATTTATTAGGAAAACTCCTGAAGGCATCAGGCTATGAAAGAAAATTTCAGAGAAGTTTAGATTAATTTGAGATCTAGAAAATATAGACGAAACCTCTTCTTAGTTTTTGAGTGAGATACTGAGAACTGGCTTCTGTTTTGGAATTGAAGAAAAGAACTGGTGCTTGGTCTCCTCTTGCAAATCATATCAGCTGGCCTAACAAATTATCTTATCTATTTCTCCCAACTTGATTTCATTTATGTCCCAAGACCATTATAAGCATAACTGCAATAAAGCTAGCTCCAACACCGACAGCTCTTTCTGTCCAAAAAGCTCAAACAGCCCTTTTAAAAGTAATTATACAAGGTAACAACAAAAATGATAGAAATGAGCAACACATCTTGAGCATAGCTGTGTGCATCTGAATGTTTCACACCAGGTTCTCTTCACAGTCAAAACGGTACTTTAGACGGGTATTTTAGAAGTAAATATATATATAAATATATATAAATATATAAATAATCTTTCAGCAGGTAATAAGTTTAAATTACTTAGACTCTGCAAGTACATCTTTCTATTGATTACCAAGGGAGGCCAGGGTGACCTGCTCGGGGAAAGGTGTCTCTACTATAATTCAGTGGGATGAAATCAGACGGCCCACTCTGATTTCAGTTAATGTGTGGCAATATCAAACCCTGGGTAGAAAAGTGGCGTGCATGCACACATAAAGATTTCTTCACTGGATAAATTCTGGGTTCATTTCTTTTTAATTGGCAGATTTTCAGTATCCGCATGTGTCTTTGCTATTTTTGAATGCCAATTTCAGATTGAAATCCCTGGCATGGCAGGCAGAACTCCCACCAACATCAGCAGCAGTTCTGCATGACCAGCTCTTGCTGTTCCAGTCCCTGAATATGTATCTGCAGGTTTTTTTACAGTAAAGCTGTGTATCTTATTTGCAGCCTAACATCATTTGGTAATCCTCCCTACAAAACTGACCTTTAGACATTTTTGTGCCAGATGACTGCAAATTTTCTTACTCACAGAAAGTCTAATCAATGTAATAAGAATGTTTTCTACCATGCTGAGCTACACTGAGAAGCTGATTGTCTGCAATATAGAAAAATGCCTCCTCACAGCATAACAAAGGAAAGGTATACAGTTAATATCCCAGCAGATACTTTTCTGCTCTTAACTCAGGAAACTTTTTAACACCATTGCAAGTTTCGGGTTAGTAAATCACAAGATGATTAAAAGCATGGGAAAAAGCAGCAAACAACACAATCACAATCTAGCAAAGGTAAAATAATAGTTTCTGACCGCATCACATAATGCAGACACGAAAGCAGGAGCCAAGGATGACTGCATGCAAAGAGCAAGCTCTTCCCCATGCCTGAAGGTGCCAGTCTGGGATGCAGACACATTGTCCAGCTTGTGTCAGGCAGGGATGTGCTGCTCTTTCAGTATCACACCACCTGTGGTAGAAGCAAGAGGGCTTGGGAGCTGGTCAGGGCAGAACGCTCAGAAAATATACTTCCAAAATATCAGATGAGCTGAGATGCTCACAGGTGCAAGTCTGAGCTGCCCAACAAGAGGCTCACAAAGTCCCAGGGACCCAATGTGTGGGTGTGTGGGTAGACAGAGCATGTTGTTACGAGAATCTGGAGCCACATGACACCACTGCCAGCACAATGCCACTGTCAGCACAATGCCACTGCCAGCACAAGCCCAGTGTGTGCTTACATCCCCTGCTGCTGCACTGCAGCTGCCTGGCAGGGCTGGAAGAAGGCTTCCACCGTGCACAGCTACTGCTGATCTCCCACCTCTGCTGCCAAGGGTCACATTAGAAAATTGTTCTAAAGGACACAATATCACAAAACGCATTTGTTTTTCATCGCGTTTCTAGCAAAGCAAGATGCTTCTCAAAGCATGAAACAAAATAAGATTTTCTTCATATTAACTGGGAGCCCTTCTCCTGTACCTTTCGGTTTTATTTGTGAAAAAATTACATGAAAGCCTGAAAATTCAGCCTGAAGTGAAAACACTGGAACACTTGCAGACCTGTAGTGTTTGACAGAAGGCAACCTGCATGTCCATCACTTTTCTCTTTGCAGAGTAATCGGAGCCATGAGCAACTTTGAAGAGTTCCGTAAGGCTTTCAACTGCCCAGTGAACACGACGATGAACCGCGGGGCAGAGTCGTGCCGGCTGTGGTAGCTGTGCCTTCCAGCTCTTCTGTCGGGAGGAGTCTGCAATGTGAACTGCTCAAGTCCATTGCTACAGTTTCAGCATAACAGTCTGAAATCTGGAGAGGTGTTACTTCAAATGCATCTTCCTGATCCATGCTGATGATCTGCATGGGTCTAATCACTCCCTATTTAGAGCCTAGAAACATTCCAAATAGAAGAGCTTTTCTTGAAGGATAATAATAAAAAGTAACTCCTTTTAACCATAAAACTACTATGGCTCATCTGCAGTTGCATTGCTGTTGATGGATAACTGCCATTATCAATTCTAATTCCTGATTTATAGTTGAGCAAGAGGTAAATGCTAAAATCCAGTTTTAATCTATTGCTCTGCAGGGGTTCTATGCAGAATGTTCCCACACAAAATTTATTCTTTCTGGATGAAGAAATTCATGAGCCCTTCTATAAAGCCACCTCTGATCTGCTGCGTGATACTGCATTTTCATAACTTAAGCTGTCACAGCCCAGCATGCCATAAATGATGTTGCATGATGTAACGACACAAGACTTTATATAAATTCAGTTTAATATGTCAGATTAGTGCCTCTGGTTTTGGAACAGTTTCAAGCTGAGAAAGTACCTCATGGTATCCATCTGTAGGACTAAAACATAAAGGATACTTGTCAGATCATGGCCTCTTCTAATTTTAGAACAGCTTATGATAAAAATCAATATATGGTGGAAATCAGAGGCTCTCAGAGGGGATTCCCAGTACCACGATACTCATAAATATTGCAGCATTTATTCCGGTTTACACTGTAGGCAGTTTTTTCTCAGAGGATGGTTTTTAGCTTGTGCTGAAGATAGCTTCATCTGCATTTATTTTTTTAAGCCAGAAATACTATACCAGTTTTAAATGATGGATTTCATAGTGTCTAGGTCTTACAGGGCATTGTAAGTAGGGTGCATGTTTGCCCTCATGTTCTGGATGGGGCAGGATGACTCGTGATTTTAAGGAAAGAGTATGTGACAGAAAATCAGAGTACCAGCATCATTCGACTTGTCTGGATAAAAAGAGCAATTTAGGAGTAGAGGACTTAAAAATACAGTAAAAATACAGACCAGCTGAGTTTTCAGTTTGATTTTTAAGAATATTCATGAAAAGATATTTTATTACAGCACAAAAACTTTAACACATAACTATTACTGAGGGAGGTCGGATGGGGAGGTGAGGGAGGATGCACACACAGCTCTTTTTTTCCTAACAGAAACGTACCTATATAAGTGGTATGTATTTCTACCTTGTGCATTATTTCATTTTTACATGGTGGAATTATTTCAAAAAGAGTTTCTTTAGACTGATTTAATAACTGCAAATCTATATTGGTCTCTGTGTGTATATACTTTTAAATATATATACAAAATATAATTTTTTTACATGCTTAAATTTTATTTTATCAGTGTAGAAATCTTAGAAAGAAACTTTTTTTACAATGATTGGTCAAATAGTGTTGGACAAGGACTTGGTTGGACGATCACATTCAGAGGGTGGTGGTCAGAGTCCTAATGGACATCAGTGACAAGTGGTGCCCTTCAGGGGTCCTTACTGCCACCAGTGCCATTTAATATCTTCATTAATGACATAGATTAAGGGATCGAGTGCACCCTCAGCAAGTTCACAGATGACACCAAGCTGAGTGGTGTGGTTGCCACACCTGAAGGATGGGATGGCATCCAAGGGGACCTGGACAAGCTTGAGAAGTGGCCCATGGGAATCTCACGAGGTTTAACGAGACCAAGTGCAAGCGGCTACGCCCAGGTATGGGCAACTCCTGGTGTCAACAAAAGCTGGGGATGAACAGATCAGAGCAGCCCTGCCCAGAGGGACTTGGGGGTGCTGGTGGGTGGGAGGTTGGACATGAGCCAGCAACAGGCATTTGCAGCCCAGAAAACCAACTGTGTCCCGGGCTGCATCCGGAGCAGTGTGGGCAGCAGGTCAAGGGAAGGGAGAGGAGGCCACCAAGATGACCCAAGGGATGGAGCACCCCTCCTATGAGGAAAGGTTGAGAGAATTGGGATTGGTCAGCCTGGAGAGGAGAAGGCTTTGGTGTGACCTAATTTCAGCCTTCAGTACATGAAGAGAGACCACAAGAAAGATGGAGAGGGACTTTTCACAAGGGCATGTAGTGACAGGAGAAGGGAGAATGGCTTTAAATTGAAACTCGTTTTGGATTAGATACCAGGAGGAAGTTCTTTACTGTGAGGGTGCTGAGGCACTGGAACAGGTTGCCCAGAGAAATTGTGGATGCCTCATCCCTGGAAATGTTCAGGGCCATGTTGGATGGAGCTCTAAGCAACCTGGTGGAAGTGCAAGGAGGTGTCCCTGCCCATGGCAGGGGGCTGGAATTAGATGATCTTTAAGGCCCCTTACGACCCAAATCATTCTATGATTGTCTAACAGTCATGATGGAGAAAGGTTTACTGAAGCTAAGTAACTGAAGCAAATTGGGTTATTTTCCTATGTGTCTTTAGAAGGAAGGGGGGCATAATGGAAGCATAATTTATGGAAAAAGACAGGATCTCAAATTACCTTCCAGAGTGAAGGAAGCAGACATTCGTGTCCTCAAGGCTCTGTTGCCACTTTTTAGAAACAAAATATTGTGATGTGGGACCAGAATATTCTTTTATTAATTTTTCCCTGAAAAAGTCAAAGTTTTCTTAAGAAGAAAGCATTTTTCCTTCCTTCATGCAAGCTCACTTCCTGAGTTCCATGAATTACAGTTTATAATTTGAATTGCCACTACTAAATTTTTTTCCCGGACATATTTTTCACATAAATTGTGATGGCAGTACTTTCATAGAGCTTTTCCTCAAACAAGCAGGTATGGGTCTTTAGCAAAGGGATACTATTTGCCTGCTAATGGGAAAGTTCCTTAGCAAATTGAGTACCGTACTGACTTCATTTCTGTGTTCATATGAGCACTGACATGATTTGATGTTGGCTGCTTTGGATCAACAGCACAAAGTTCAGGGTTGACCTCCTGGTCCCATTAAAGGCAGTACCAAAATGGTTGTTGTCCTCAGAAAAGTCAGGACATCGATTCAAGCACTTATCTGAATTTTCTAAATTACTGGACTATGCAAAGACGGTTTCACAACAGTCGACTTTGGGGTTTTTAATTTTATCTCTCAAATCAGAGATGCATTTGCAAGAATTCCTCTCTCATGGTTATTTTCCAGTGGGACAGATTCTGTTATTTTGTGATTTATGAAGTTGTTTCTCTGTACTGGATAGCAATTTTTTTCTAAAATGTCTGATGTTTCTTGCCTTAAATGTCACTCTTCCTGCTCCTTGCTAGGCTCATATCTTTCATGTTTAATACCAGGGATTTTTGAACTGTGGTGTGCATATTCCCAACAGCACAGGAACCACTGCAAACTCTCATCCTCGCTAGGCCATCTCCTGCAGCAGGCAGGGGGCGGGTTCTGGGCTGGGGGGATAGTAGGGAGATGGGTGTTTTGGGGGCAGTGCACTAGGAGAGCGGAAGAGAGGGTATGACCAGATTTTGTACCCTGATTTTGGCAGCTGAGAGGGCACCCACACACTGCCAGGAAAGCTGGAATTCCTTACTTCTGACTGGTACATTCATCTGTAGTATCCCAGTTCAGGAAATCCTTGCTGTTGACTCAGGTTCTCAGTGTCTGGGGTTTAGGTCTTGCCTGTGTCCACACAAGGACCCTGGCCTGCCTCACCTGCTGCTTTTTACCTCAAACCAAAGAGCTGGTCATGCAATTTACAGTTCACTTTGGATAAGCTACTTAGGTACCATTTGGAAAGCAAAGCAGAAGGTAATTAAACAAGTTCTTAAAATTTTTATCATCAAAGCCAAGATATTAGTGATGGTTTGTGAGGGCTCTTCCCTTTGCCCCTGTTTTATCAGACCACCTGGCTGTGTTTTGGTTTTGTATTGTGCCTCCTGGGTCTATGCCAGCAGTGCCTTCCTGCGTTGCTCTCAGGTTCAGTTATTAGGTCTATGTAAACAAACCATATATATCCTTTTCCCAGAGCTTTGAAATTGTTATTTTGCTTAATTGTCGGTAATATTGTGAAATGTTTCTTCCCGTTGGCTCAGTAATGTACTTCTTTTTCAGTGACCAGGAGGGGAAGCGTCACGTATGAATTAAACATTTTACCTCTGTAAATCTGAAGAGATATTTTTCTACTGTGTAGACATAAAGAAACAGCCTCTACTCCTGTCCCATGCCTCCTTCTTCAGGTCCTAGAAATATGGAAACCTATTCTAGTCTAGTCTTCCTTTTTTTTGATTAAGCCTGAAATGCTAAAACACCAGCTTATACACTGTGAGTATTTCTGCTGATCATATTGTGGAAGACTTAGCTCTCTGAAAAGGCAGCTGTGCTATTCACCTGTGTAAACTGCTTAGGTACATAAATGATGTCCAAGCTGGGTCTGGACACTGAAGGACCAAAAAACTCAGCTGCATTATAAAACTCTGCCTCATGCCCTGTGCAGGGGGACTTCACTATTCTTTAGATAGGAACACTGTCATGTCACTACTTGGCTGAATTATTTATCAAATAATCAGGTAGATTTGCATATAACTTTTCATTGAGTATTTTTCAATTACAGGCTTGGAAGTATATCTCATAAAAATGTTTTATATATATATATATATATATATACATGTATCTGTCAGTGAAATGTTAAAAGCCTGACAACTCAAGAGGCAGAACTATAGTGATTTAAAAGGTCTTTTTTGTTTACGTCTTTTTAATCTGATTTTTATTTACTGGTCAGTCTGTTGTACATTTGAATTTTTCTACTTGCATAGTACAGTGATTGACTGTTAAAGACAATTGCGTTAGCCAATAAAGCCAAAATGATGAAGAATTTTCCTATGCTTGCAGTATGGCAAAATCTGCTTGGCTTGGCGCTGTCCAACTCTACAATATTACTTCTGTAATATATAGCCTTAATAAGATGTAATAAAGAGCACAATGATGTGGCCCCAGGTTTTCAAGACTACTTTTACTGCTTGACAGGCTAAGGAGGACCGCCTCTCTCAGAGAGTTGTGTAGGCATCATCAGGCAGAGTTTAGGCTCCACTTGCCCTCATTACCCTGCTGGAGGCAATTAAAATGAACATCTGATGAACTATTGGGGATGAGGGCTGGATGCTGTAAAAACTGCAGAAGGGCAGGCAGCAGAGCTGTCTCAACTAAAAGCCACTGGAGCACAAGAAAGAGTGAGAAAAATCTGCCTGCCTGTCAGCCTCCCTCTTCTCCTCTTCCCCAAGTCTATGCCTGTCAGCCCACTCTTTGCTTTTCAACTGCTTTTGAGCATTTTCCAGAAGAGTTTTTCATAGGATAGTCCTTGTGCCGTGCTTGAGTTTGAACTTCAGCTCAGCACACTGTGTACTTCAGGAGCTTGATCGAGCACTTGTTCCAGGGCTGATTTGGCACAGGGACTGTGCCAGGGCCTTATACATCACCAACTGGGCTTTTCTGGGCTAAGTGCTCCATTTCGTGGGCTCAGCCCTGACCAAGCTTCCTGACGCTGCTTGGGTGGCCATAAGCAGTGGCACTGGCCCACTTCAAGGCAGCACCAAGCCTGTGAGCATCGAGCAATTTCCTCTGGTGGGGACAATGGCTGATGTTGGTCTTGCTGCATCTTTTGGATGATGCTCTGTGTGACGCAGCCCCTTGCAGGCCATAGCTCTGGGCAGGCTGCTCTCCACACAGCTCCTGGGTTTGGGGTGGCAGGGTGTCTTCAGAAACCTGCCTCAGTTCTGTCTCCTAATTTATGGTGCAGCCTTACAACATTTCTGAGGGCGAAAGCAAAGGTTCCTGTGCAGGAAGACGAATTAACAAAGCAAAGGTTGGGGTCAGAGCGTGAAACCAGCCTCAGCACAAGGGAAATGTTTTGCTTAATTTTCATGGGTTTATCAGCACCTTGGAAAGATGCTTTAACAATGTCTACAGAGCACCCTGAGGAATCCAGGGTTTAACTGCTGCAGCGAGAGCCTGCTTCACTAATCAGACAATTTAATCCCATTTAAAGTGTAATATGTATTAATAAAAAAGAAAAGAAATTAAAGATACCCGAGGGATTCTTCAGCACAGCATTATATTTTATTAAATATAACATCAAAGTTGGAAGTTACTGAGAATCAAGATAATGTGTTACACTAAATTGTGATCAAAGAAAGAGATATAATGATATATTTTTAATAATCCACAAGCACCAAAGCTGAAACACTTTTATGTATGAGGTTAGACCCATACACAGATGCATTAACTGTGGTTGTGAACTGAGATGCACATTATAATACATGTCTCTAAACATTTTATCACATCCTTATCTACTGTCCAAAATGATAAAAAAAACTTTGGGAAAGGCTTCAAAGGGGATTTTAAACTTTTTCTACCACGAAGTTTATTTAATATACAGGTGCTGCTGCGAGCAATGACCAGTCAGGTTGTTTTATATGGACAATACATAGTCCTTTTCTGAAATGTGAGTAGCAGACATTTAAGTATAGAAATCTGAAAAAATATGATGTAAAACCTCTTCGACACTAAGAGAATATTTCGGTAAAACCAGGAAAAAATTACATTCTGAAATACAACAATTAGGGAAAAAAAAATATGAATTTATGCCATGATATGCAATAAAAAGTAAAAAACTATTGTATAATGTCAAGTTGCCAAATTGGGTCAGGGGAATGGTTTACAACTTGGCAGCATATTTCTGCTGGGAGAAAAACCCGAGTGCATGAGACCTGTCTGCCTTTGCAACTTCCTGGGGCACGTGTGTGTTAAAGCTCAGTCCTTTGGGGGGGTCACAGCACCGTGTTTTCTCAGAGCTCACCCCAATCAACCCTGGGGCTTGAGGGGCTATTTGCTTTTTCTTGGTTGTCTAGAGCACCCAGAAAGGCTATGTCTGCAATTCTGCCACTGAGTTCTACTTTTATACATCTCTTTTTTCTTTTTGCCAAAGCGCACGTATCATATGAATCAACCACTCTCCATATCATGGCATTTTAAATGAATAAAGTAGTGCTTTTATAGGTCTGTGCTGCGAAACAACGCAGTGCTGCTGCATCTCAAAAACATCTGTGTGTTTTGTGGAATAGGGCTGCTCTTCATCACACAACACGTGCTTTCGTGTCATTCTGCTAGAACGGGCCTTCAGTGGTTTGCACTGCAGAGAAGAGAGAAAAATACGGAGTGACGTCTGAATAGGATGACAAAGAGAAATTAGAAACTCTTTAGTACTGTAAATCAGTAATAGCTTTTACAAAGCATTAGTGCGAGTACTGATATAAATTTTATATATATATATATATATGGGCACAATGCAGTAAGTCTGTAAGTCTGTGCTATGTGACTGTATATAAAAATGTCAGAAATATGAATTATTTTTTTAAAAATTGAGTCTCAGGGCAAAACTCTGACCTCAGTGAGTTCATTGAGTGATTAATGTCTGTGGGGCCAGCATTTTACCCCATCTGGATAATAGCACACAAAGTTTGCTGATTTAAAACTATTTGGGACACACATTTTCTTCTAGAAGAAAGAAATTTCTAGCCTCTTGTGTTTTCAGAATCTGCCCTGTCCTCAGTCATTTGCATAGGACTAGCTCTGTTTGCTCTTTTTTATCAGATACTCCATTTTCTTTTTTTTAAACATTTCAAGAGTGACTTTATCACTGTTTCAGAATTGCAAAGTAGCTTTTTCAACTTGCCCTCTCCAGATACGGTTCTATTAATCATTAAAATAAACTTGATATGTTCTATCGAACTAAGTGTAGGCTTATTTATGACATTGAGGTCATAAATATTTTTGTCTCCATAAATGTTTTTTTGTCTCTCCTAAATATCTTTGTCTCCATGATAAGGCAGAAAAGTTTTGTGTTACTGGAGTGCCAGGGGAAGCTGTGGGTGCCCATGGCAAGGTCAGTGCTGTCAGGCTGGAGGGTGGCTGGGGAGGATACGGGTGGTTCACCACTCACACATAAAGCTGCTCAGCAAGAAGAAAGTCTGTGCTTGTCTGTGTAGCTTCCATTAAAATGGTACTGCCCAGCCAAACAAATGTATTGCACTGACCAAGAAATTAAAGTACTTTTCTTGGACAAATCAAAAAGGTGGGAAGATTCAATCCACCGTGCTGACTGAGGCCAGTAATGAAAGCACTTGCATCTTGCTTGTGCAAACTCCAGCAGTGTTACAGCCCTGCAGAACTGCCTCTGCCTGCAGCCGACTCTTTGCCTTTGTTTTGGGATGGCTCAAATTGCTCACTGGGCTGAGCAAGGAACAGAACTCACCACTTTGGGGAGCGCAGCACAGAAGGAGGGCTTGGTAGGATGCAGGGCACCCCCATGCTTCCCAGAGAGGAATCATAGATTCCCTTAGGCTGCAAAAGATGGTTAACCTACACTGCCAAGTCCACCACTAAACCATGCTGCTAAATGCTACATCCACACGTCTTTTAAATACCTCCAGTGGTGGTGACTCAACCACTTCCCTGGTTCCACCACCAGTTCCCACTTTAGCAGCGGGTACCATGCACCTCTTCACAGTGTCAGGTGTAGCCCCAGTCAGTTAAACCTCCTGCCTCCTCAGGGAAGCCTGCCTTTGGAAAGCCTGATGGAATGGGGAGAAGGAAGGGACTTGGCCTGGAGTGGTCTGTTGAAGCACTGGGCACACCTTGCTTTGCACAAGCACCAAGACAGTGGCAGGAGGACTGGTGTGCCACCTCCCCAGCTGCCAGGGTTCATGCATTCACACAGGGTTCCTGCCAGGGTTCATGCACTCCCCTCCCTCCCCTGCACGGGTGCAAAAGCCCACATGCGCTGTGTGTACACATGGTGAGTGCATGTGTGTGCTGTGCTCTGTGCGCCACCTTCTCCTTATTCCTGCTCCCTCCTACAGCCAGGCAAATCACCACCGAGCAGGAGTGGGAAGCAAGCAGGGTGCCCCCTTCCCAAGCCACCCCAGATGAGCTAATTCCCTGGAAGGTATAGCTTGCAGCAGCAGCATGTGGCAGCACTACCTCACCCCCACCTTAGACAGTGGAAAGGTGTCAGGTCATTTTAGAAACAAGATAGGAACATTTCTCCTCCTAGCCTGGGTTGAAGTAAAATGTCATGGTCTGACTTCAGCTTAATAATTATTTTAGCTCTTCAGCGTATGATAGAAGGGCAAAATATGGAACCTTCCTTTAGTGAACAATTTTATTCTTTCAGCTGGGTTTTCCTTTGTTCTGCCTCAGTTCAGTGACAGCCGGCAGCTCAAACCTGCTTGCACAGTAGTCCTTGCACGAACAACATGTGTTGAGGCAATCACTGTGGCTGTATTCAGCATGCTTATTCAGCTTTGTTTTAATAAATCCAGTAATAGACTTTCAGAGGCAATGAAGGAAAAAGAATAATTTGGAAACAAAGCTGTTGAAAAGAATACAATGCACATGCAGTAGAGAAGAATGTGATTTTGGAGGTCTGTGCAGCTGTTTTATTTCTTTAGAGAATTTTAATCAACCTGATTACACAGGGAAGCAAAGGGATTTTAAAAACAATATAGTGATAATCGGTAGAGAAAACAAAGGGATGTTTTACCTTTCTCATGCCCCTCACTTTTGTTTTCTCCCTTTCATGTGATTTTACAAGTAAAAGTGTCATATTAGCTCATTTTAATTAAAAAAACTATCCATGCTAGGGTTTCACTAGAGAAGCAATTTCAGTCTTTGTCCACTATATCATTTAATCAAAGATATCCTAAATGCTTTCAAGATTGCCATGGCTGCACCAATCCGACTGCCATCAGTATAATGGCTTTCCCAGTGGATTGGAAAAAAACCTGTAATTGGACATGAGCCCATCCTTTCAAGTGGGATTAGCTGCTCTGCTGCAGCCTTCCCCTAAATTTCAGGGTCTGCTGTTCTTGTCTTGTTCTGTCTGTACTTACTGCTGCAAAGCAACCCTCCAGTGCCATCTTTAGAGTTGAGTTATACAGGCACAGCCAAGGGAAGGAGTGTGGAGCTGCACTCCTGCAAAAGGCCACCTTTCTGCGCCACCAGGAGTAATTGGTGTCTGGTTAAAACTGGAGGTGACCCTATACCATTCCTTACAAAAGAGAAGTGTATGTGTGTAGTGGGAATTTGGCACTTGTCACTCCTAAAGGCTTTTGGATGGATTTTTCCAACATCCTCCTCCTACCTACACCCCCTCCCCAGTGGTGGGCATATCAGGGCCCTTAAGCAAAGCACCAGCAGCATTTTCCCTGCCCCAGCAGCCATAGTCTGCATATCCCACCTGGAGGCCTGAGGCTTGGCTGCTCTCTTACCCTGCAGCCCTGTTTTGGTGCTGACCCCACAGCACAGCTAACTCATACAGCCCCTCCCGCAGAACACCCACAAGCAGACACAGAGTGCAGACACAGAGTGGTTTCCCCATGGTGCACCAGAGGATCAAAGGGCCCTCAGGCTCACCCCTGTGAGCAAAGGATCACAGAAACCTTAAAAAATGTGGGACTTCATGTGCTGCCTTGCTCTCTGCCTGCTTTCGTACATGAAAGAGTATTTGGTCCCTTCTGTCCAGAACCCAGAGCTGTCCCTGTATACACCATTTTTGCTCTATTACTTGGTAGATGGAGTAATTTAGGTCAAAATTTAGCTTTGTCTTTTCTGCCAATAATAATGGTTCCCTAACTAGTTTTTTCAACCATCCCCAGTGTCAAAACTTTTCAGAGCCTAACTTCTAGTGGACTTGTGTTTGAAAATTATTCAAGTGTTTACATTGCCAAAAGCAAAGGAAGTCCAAAAGAGGAATGCTGAACTTGGGTGGGGGAAGACCTACATCAGCATGGAGACCACAGGCACGCTGGTCCCCTTCTCCCAAACCTGTACCACATCTGGATCACCAGCAGCAGATGAGGCAGCACCGAAGCACCTAAGTCCTGACAGCTTCCAGGACAAAGGAGTGCCCAAGGGACCAAGGGATGCTTTAGCTGGAGAGAGATGATTTCACACATGAAGATATGGGCTTCCATAATGGCTGATGTGAGTTTGATGCCTGCCGTGGAAAACTTTTGTTTTAAGGCATTTCCAGATCAGTTTGTTGGGCTCATGTTATATTAGGTGACAGCTCAGGAAACAAAGACAGATCAGGTGGAATTGAAGGTGACAGGTCCTTCTCTTGGGGTGATTGAGTGAAATGTCCTTGGTGTCAAGAGGACAGTGGGGGAGACTCCAAAAGAAAGAACAGAAACACTGAATGTCTCCTCATCGAAGTTAAATTTCCCAGGGCTTCAGAGGGCACACGAAGACTGCCTAAGGCTGGCTTGGTTCTGCTGGTGCAGAGGGTGGATATCACCAACAAATACAACTATTTAGAAGGAACATTAGAACATTACATTTAGAAGCTCCCAAAAAGAGCTGGCTTTGGTATATGTGAATTTAGAAATAATTTCCAAATAATTCTTGCAGGAATTAACTAACCATAATTATGTAGTGCAGGAACTGGAAGAGCCCTGCCCTCTGTGTCCAGACAACATGTAAGAGGTATGATTCAAGTGTGGTAAAACAGGGAAGTGAAACTGTGATGGAGCTCTTGAATGTTTAAATGCAAGAGGGCATCAGCCAAAATACCACATGAAATGAGAAGCAGGAAGGTGATTCTCAAGCCGATGTGGGAAGAGGCTTCAGGAGCTAGAAAAACATGCATGATGTAGGAAATCAAGATTGTAATTGTCATATCATCCCAGAGGAGCATTTCACAGGGGCAGTGTACAGCAGTGTAAGAGGGGATGTATAAATGGACAGCTTCAAAGCGATGGATTATTTGCCATTTTAAGCTGTAACACAGCTGAAGACCTGCTGCCTCAGATCCCTACCATGGAAAGAGAAATGTGCCTGAAGGCAGGGACTAAAGGAGGAGCCAGGCTGGCTCTGGGCATTAATATAACAAGCAGCAGATGTGTGATTAGGTGTGTGCTTTGTTTTGTGGAAAATAATGCAAAACTGGAACACTTTCCTTATGCATCACTGCAAGAAGTTCAAAAGAAAAAAATATAAAACATTTGCCATCAAAGGCAAGAGGAGATAATTTTGGCAAGACAGCTGATATGAACTCTACTCTTAGCTCTACAGTGACAACCTCAGTCTGGAAAGTCACTTGAAAAAAAGGCAGGTGTCCAGTCCTCCTTTGATAGTCACTGTTTTCTCTTTCTGCTATTTTCATACCTGATATACTTAATAAGAAGATGTCACAAATTTCTCATAGCAAAGACAGCGAATGTGTTGAAACCCTCTATGAGCTACAGCACAGTTCACATGAAATATGAAAATTAATACTTAGCAGCAAACAAAAACAGCAAACCTTTAAGAAAAGATTGAGAACACATTTCATCTTCTTTTAGGGTTTTAATATTTGCATGTTGGAAATATTGTAGTCTTTCATTGTGAAGACTAAGAGGACACCCCTACTGTTTTCCAAAATTTTGTTTGCACCAAGATTCTCCTAGGAAGTCCTGAGAGAGCAAGGATTTGAAGGACACAGTGCTGTGCCCCTCGAGTGTGTGCTCAACCATGGACAGGTTTTTTTTTGGAGCTGTCTTACATCTTTCTGAACAATGATGTTTCATACTTGACAGAAGTGGTAGCACTCCCAATCCTCCGCATTCAATTCTGGGCAGCTTAATTAATAAAGTGCTTATCTTAATGCCCCATGGGAAAAAAAAGCCAAAAGTTTTCCAAGTGAAAATAGATATAATGTGCTGAAAGAATGTTAAAATTCAATTGGTAATTAGTGTGCACTGGGAGTTAAAAATATAGAGCAAGAGTCAGAGTTTGGGAAAGGATTTGGGCTGCACAGTAACAAAAGAGAACAATGATTTTTCTTTCTCTGATGTCTCTTATAAGATGAATTTTCTATGAGCTGTTTTCTTTGAGGATTTGAAATCTTCCATGGAGAGTTGGCATCTGGAAATTGTCCCTTTCCATCTGGTTGCTGCTTCCAAGTCTTGAAAGATTTAGATGCATTTGGCTAGTTCCCTTGTGTGAATGGCTCCCATGAGTTTTTCCTCAGAGTTTTTCTTACTACCAATGGGATGAATTTATCTAATTTACTGTAATATAAGAAAACAGAGGGATACCAGAAGAGCAGCTGGAGTTTAAATTAGCAAGGGATGCGAAGGACAACAAGGGCTTCTATAACAGATTTGAAAAAGGAAAACTAAACAAATTGTGAGCCTGCTGCTAAGTCCAGCTAGAAATTAAGGGACAAAGGTGGAGGCAGTAAGTGCTTTTTTGCCTTTTTTGCTGTGCAAGACTGCCTTCAGACTCTCCTGCTCTTGAGGCTGGTTGCAGTCTCCTCTGCGGCAATACCCAGAGGAGATAAAGACAGAGTAAGGGAGCACTCAAGCAAGTTGGGCATATCCAAGCCAGATGGTCCAGATGGGATGTCTCTAGGAGCACCAGAGGAGTGGGCCAACATCACCATGTGGCTGCTCTATAGCAGCTTTGCAAGGGCGTGACAAAGTTTATGGAGCGAGTCCTCTTGGAGGTCCTGCCCTGGTGCTTGAATGTCAAAAGGGTGATTGGAAACAGCCTGCACGGAGTTCCCAGCAGCATATTGTGCCTGATGAAACTGATTACCTTCTGTGACGAGCCAGATGACTCACAGTGAGGAGAGTGGTGGAGGCTGTGTATCTTGACCTTAGCAAAGCCTTTGGTGTGGGTTCCCATAGTATCTTGATAGCCAGATTGGTGAGATACGTTTGGCTAAGTGGACAATAAGCAATAAGGTGAATGGATAATTGCCTGGACTATGTGTTTTAAAGGATTTTAATCAATAGTACAATGTGCATCTAGCTGATGGTCACTGTGATAGTCTTCAGGGATTCATATTTGGGACACTTTATGTCTTTAAATCACCTGGATGATAGGGCAGTGCGCACTACTCAGAAAATTCACACTTGATGCCAAGTTGTGTCTCCTCCCAAGAGGGAGATCTTGCTAGACTGGAGCAATGGAGCAATGCACTCATTGACCCTCATGAAGTTCAGCAAAGGGAAGTGCAAGATCCTGCACCTGGGAAAGGAGAATCTCAGCAACTGTCTGGGACAGGGACTAAGTGATTAGCAGGCAGCCTTGCAAAAAGGGAGCTATCAGGTTGGTGCTACAAGCTGAGTTTCAGTGAGCAGTGTATCCCTGTGGCAAAGGCAGCCAACCACTTCCTGCACAGTTTTAGCAAAACCATACCCAGGGGTCCAAGGAAATGACTATTTCCATGTATTTGGCATTTGTGAGGCTGCATTGAAAGTTCTGCATCCAGTTTTGGGCTCCCCACTACAAGAAAGATATGGACCTCCTGGAGCAAGTCCAGCTCCAATCCCCAAGGTGTTCATGGGGCTGGAGCACATGATATAAAGGGAAGACCATGGGAACTGTTTTTTTCAGCAGAAGACAAGGCAAAAGGGAGAGTTTACTACTGTCCACAACTATTTAATGGGAGGCTGTAGAGAACACAGACCCAAACTCTGCTCATAGGGGCGCAGTGATAAGAGGCAACAGACAGAAACAGGGATAAGGAAAATTGTAAAAAAATAGTAGGAAAAAAGTCTTCAGTGTGAGGAAGGTCAAACAATGACAAATGCCTAAGGAGATTTTGGAGTCTCCATCCTAGGAAACACTCAAATTCAACCAGAGGCAACCTCCTCTAGATGGTCCTGCTTTGTGTGGGAAGTGGACTGGAGACTGCCAGAGTTCTCTTCAAACCTGAAATACTCTGAGATTCTCTGGCAGTGTTAATCCTGTAACAGGAACACTGTGTGAAACTAGAAGATGGTGGATTAGAGACCATCATAAGAGCAACTGTTTTAGTTAGCCAATCTAGGTATGGGGATGTTGAGAACATTTGAGATGCAAGGGTAGACACAAGACCACTTTGAGATTTGTTTGACGTAGTGAGCCAGTCATGCAAGAGGTGGGGGAAGGAATTCATGCAGGGGTCAAACATAATGACTGTGAAGCTATTAAGAGCCTCATGGAAAATTCTAACTCGTTGCATGGTAAATGCTGTTCACATAAAATTACAAGTGAGAAATGTGACCACCTTTTGTGAGAGAAATCAGCATTTCATGGTTGATAACCATTTCATGGTTTCCAGAGTGAGCTAGGCTAACGTGCCACATCCAATGCTCCAGAGCTCTGAAAGCAGTTCAACTCAAGACCTAAACAATCCCTTTGAGAAAGGGCAAGTGGTTCTTTCAGCTGTTCTCCTGTACAAATAGTAATTCCTGAAAAAACCACAAAGTGAACAACCTTAAAAGATGGCTTATTTAGTGAAGTAAATCTTCAGAGCTGTCACTTGAAGAGCAATGATTTTTAAACTGACTTTGAACAAATAGTTTGTGTGACTGTTTATTGCAAACTGACTGTAGTCAGTGGCTTGCTCACTGTAGCTTTAGGTTAGATGTTTGCCTTGTATGTCCAGTATGACACCCAGCCTGTTCTCAGTGGCCTAAATATATGGTGCTGATCCTCTTCTTTGGCGAGAAGCTCTAATTAGTACTGCATTTCTCAAAAAAATGCATTTTCTTTAATTGCAGAAGAAAATTAATTAATTCTGGGAATTAATTTTCATTATAACAAGTAATATTTCAACATATTATTAGTTATTATCTAGAAAATGGGTGGCAGCATCATGTCACAGGCTAGTTTTTCCTAGTTGTGATTTGTTTTTTGAGAGAGGCAGCTAATGCACTCTGGCCATTATCACATACCTAATAATTACAAAGGACATAACTACCTGACTTCAGGATTTTCTTTAGTAAAATTGCTATTCTCAGAATTCTGAAAGGGCTGTGTAAAATGGAATCCTAGAATGCTTCTCCACAAACCCATTTTATCAGCAAGCTCACAATACTGTTTCTGTCTCTGCTGACATATATTGATTCTAAGTTTTCACAACAGAGATAATGGCTTTACTAATGGCACAGTAAGTATCACAATTTACATCAGCTATAAATCATCAAGTGTCTCAAGAGCATATAATCTACCATGAATGAGCTGAGTCATAAATTGTGTCCCTGTTACATTTATGTCAGTCCAGCAAACCTATATCACTTATCTCTGCCCAGCCTACACATTTCAAAGTGCTACAGGGGAGGAAAAAAAAAAAAAAAAGAAAACAGATAACTCTAGAAATTGATTTTCAGACATGTAACAACACATCTAAGAAAGGTCAGCAAGTAAACTCCTTCTTGGGGTTGTTGGCAAAATAAAGCAAAATTGACACAAACCAGAAAAAAAAGGATGACAGCAAATTCATCTATCTGCCCCCTGGCTTTCAAGTACACCTGTGGCCTCATCATTAGGAGGAAAGACATGGAGCCCAGCGAGCACCACACACATGGGCAATGCATTAAACTGGACTTTTTGTCCTTCATCCTGAGCAGGTGGCTTTGCCTTCAGAAATGGTGTGGCACTTTCCCAGCCTGCTGTGGAGTAGTTCTTCATGGGCAGCCAAGGAGTTAATTTAAATGATGTTCTCTCTGCTCCCTGCCAGGAAGATGAGCCTTCCTGTCCAGGGCAGAGGGCAGAGTGACCTGCTGCTGCAGGGGACACAAATGCAGTCTCAATTTTACATAACTGCTTTAAAAAATTTAAGCTGTCATGCTTCAAGATGCAAGGACTTGACTGAATGGAGGGAGCAACCCTTGGCCAGTTTTCCACTTATCTCTGTCCTGACTGCTGTGCATTTTATCCATGTCTGACATTGACAAATGCAGTGGTTGTAAAAGCCTTCAGTAAAAGGAAAAGATTGAGGTAAGGAAGCAAATTAACACAAAGTTTAGCCTCAAGCTGTTCTCTGCTAAATGTTTTCCTGGCATTCTTTCTGCTGGGGCAGTGCTGCTGTGGGACTCAGGACTGTCTCTGTGATGTGCTTTGCCATGTGGGCTTTTAAATTAGCTGGTATCTAGTCAGACTCTGGTTTTCTCTCCCATGAGCACCAGCAGTTGTGAGCAGTGCACTTGTCAGGGTTTCTCTTCAGACTTTCAAAAGTTGTGCCTAAATTTGTCTTAGTACGTAGATTATACAATGTCAAAGAAGTCACACTGGGCTCTTGAATAGTTTAGCTTGGGGGAAAACAGATCAGTCTGCTGGATGGTTTATCAGGGCTGAAAAAATGAATTGCTCTCTTTTTGTGGGTTTATACAGGGCCTTGGTGGAATTAACAATGCAAGCCTCGTTTCGTTGACCACAGAATCATTGACTGGTTTGGGTTGGAAGAGACCTTAAAGATCACCTAGTTCCACACCCCCTGCCCAGGGATGCCACCCACTAGATCAGGCTGCCCAAAGCCCTCTCCAGCCTGGCCTGAATCAGAAACAGAAGCAGAATCAAGCCTGACTGCATGAGATGCAAAGACATTTGACTTGAATAACACGAAGTGAGTCTATAGAACAGGCAGGTGCAGTACTGCCTTTCAGCATAGCTTGAATGGCAAGCTGGTTCCATGCAGAGTATTTTTAAATGTTTTGATATCTGTCTTAGGCCAGGAAAACCCAACAGATCACCCCACCCCTGCTGCAGAAAGGTTTTCAGCTAACTGGGGAGGATCCTCATTCCAGTTAGCAGGCTACACAATGCATACAGCTAACACTAACCTTGACGGGAACTTAACTAAGATATTTTGCAGAATAGGTGGTCACAAATAACAGTTCTATCTCTTGATCTTTGCAAGCATCTCATTTTATTTAGAAGTATTTCTAATGGGAGTTGGTGCTGTTAGCATAGACCGTGCCTATGAAAAATTTGTAAATAACCACACTGACATAAATTGAATTGTTGAAAAGTGAAACAATTGGCTAATTTTGTGCAGTGTCCTTTGCTGAGACCCAGCAAAGCCATGAGAACCCCAGGTTACCCTGACTTCCTCAAAGTCATCATAAGATCATTCACTATTCTGAGCAGAGATGCACAAGCCAGCATATGGAATTTTCTTATTTTATGCAATGCAGACAGTTAAGCAAAAATAAAATTCTGAAGACAAAAGTAAGCACAAAATCTATATATTCCCTTCACATTGGACCTGCGTAGTCATTTCTTTGGTGTTGAAGACATTTCATAGGAGCTTTGTTTGGGTTTTTTTTTTACTTAAACTGTGCCCATATAAAGCCTGCTGTCAAGCACAGGATTCTGGAAACAACAATTACTAACTGGAGTGCCTTCACATTCACAACTATGTCATGTCGGGGTTTTCTGCCCTGCTGTGTATGTTCCATTGTAGAGTAATAACTCATTGTCTTTGTTAGTGAATAATATATGATCTTTAATATTTGAATAGACCCTCACACTGTAAAATAAAGTACACTTTGAAATTTTTTACTCTTAAATAATACTATAATTAGTATGTGTTTCATTACAAAGTGTCTCAAGAACCTTCCTATTCCTCTTCCTAAGGAGCATTCAATCAAATTCAGTTATTCTGGGGCTGGAACATGAGAACTACTGTGATAAGTTTATGATGCAGTGTGCTTGCTGTGGAGTAGGAGCACCCTAGCTCCACAGAAAGCCATAGATAATTAAGTAGAACTGGTCCCTTCACAAAATGTTTTTCATCTATGAAACATTGTACCGAATTTTCTCCTTTCCTCTATGCGCATTTGAAAAGAACTAAAACTCTTTTATTTTCTTTTCCTCCACCAAGATTGTTTCAGGTAGAGGCTATATTTCAACAAAAAAATTTCATAAAAAATAAAAAAGTTTTTGTAATAGCAGCCACCTCTTTTTGTTTCATATTCAAAGTCAAATATTTTGCTTTGGGCCTTTACCCAAAGACTGCTATAATAAATAATAGATGCTATACTGTTTGTAAAATGTTGTTTTTATGTTCTATTTCAGCAAATCCTGCCCTTTTCTAATATTAAGAAATCTCCATGGTTGGTATCTAAAGATATTTTTCAGCACAAGAAAAATGATCTTCGCTTTCCTTTATTCATTTGTTCTTGACTAAAGTTTATAGGTGCATTTCAGCTGAAAAGAAATTAATACCATTGCTGGGACTCCCCTGGTATCACTGAAAGAGCTGTGGGTGGGAGGAGGGAATACAAGAAAGGCATGACTGCCTCTCTATAAATAGAGTATTCTCTGCACATCACTGATTCTGCACAGATGTCTGTCAATGACATAGATGCTACTTCAGAAATTACCTTAGCAGCTGCATTCCAGGCAGAGAGGAGACAATTAACAAATGGATTTGGGTTGCAGAAACAGTTACTTTGGTGACAGATGTTTGGATACAATCTTACTTTTTATTTATGGAATAAATGCTCTCAATCTGATTTCTTTCTATTATTTGCCAGAAGAACATAAGAAATTATTTTCTAGGTGAATATGTTTATATCGCAATCTAAGAGTCAATAATTTATTATTTAAGTAGCAGAAAATACATGCCTTTGAAGTGCTATTTGAATAACCACAGACCTTGTCTCTGGGCAAAGGACATACACAATGTTTGATGACGGAATATATAAAATCTGAAACAGAGGGGCTGCTTTCCAAGAAGATGACAGACTTCTCAGGGAGAGCTTTTCTGGGAGTGTGTTTGTCCACCCCTTAAAAATGTCCCTTATGGGGGTCTATACTCAACTCTTCAAGTTTCCAAACCTGAAGTAAATTTCTTTCTGGAAATTCACTGGTAAATGAACGAGTCCTAGATTGTTATATAAACACTTCTGCCTAGAAAATAATTTTTGACATAATAATAAACTACTGGATAACCTGGGGGAACGTGAGACAAATTCAATATCCAGGATTATGTAGGCAGATTAGGTAACATCCTTGTGCCTCCTTGTCTTAAAATCTATGCAACCTTAATAATTCCCTGGATAACTTTCAGATTTTGGTAATGAGTGCCACCATATAGTGTTTAAATCAACTTGCTTAGAAATATTATGGATAAGGGTTTACCTTGCTTGGTAGTTCCCTCTCATTTCACTGACTGAAACAAACCTGGAGGACTCCTAAAGGAACTAGGATTGCACTACTTATTTTTGCAGATATTTCAAAAATATTTGAAATAGTTTCCCTTTTTCCCCTGCTTTGCTAAATAATCTGTATGGCTGCTCCAGATCAGCTGGCAATAACAGGGGGCTGAGGTGAAGGAGACAAGGAAAGGGGAACAGGAAAGGCATTTCAGGGAGTGTGGGGAGTGAGGCAAGTGCGGTGGGAAGGAACCGGTGCTGTGATTTAAAGCATGTGGTACGTGTTAGCATGGAGCAAAATACATGCAGGGAGCTAATGAAGCTGGTGTAGTCTCTCAGAGGAGATAATTTAAGTATGCTGGATATCTTAACTACCTTTTTTAAAGCCTGGAATAATTTGGTTCTAATTTCTGAGCAGGGACTTGCAGCCCACACAGCAGTAAGTCTTGATAATTATTAATTATATGTTTTTCCTCTGTTCTCTATGACCTTGTTTGTAAAAGCTGTGAGGTAAAGCTAGAATATTAAGAGGTTTATGGGCTCTGGCATGCCACCTAGCTGGAAAAGAGGAAAATATTTAAAGAATAAATGGATAATAGAAAGTACAACCTTGAACTTTCCCACTTTCAGAAGGCACCGACATGCAGAGTGCACTCATCCAAGCGCACATGAGGGAGTGAGTGAGCAGGTGATTTCCTGGTTTAGCTACAATTAAAATTCACACACACTCCTTTCTTTCAGTCTGATCTAAAATGGCATCAGGCAGCAAAGGCATATGGAAAACTACCCATGGAGGAAGTTCTAGCTTGAAAACCGGCCTTAGCTTTATCCCAGCAGAGACCCAGATACCACGGCTTTGGCTCAAGCATTGTGATGTATCACAAAAGGAAAGACTCAAGGACCATGGGGAACACAAATTAAATCTGAAGAGGAGAAACTTTGGTATGAAGTTTTTGTTTCTACTTCATTACCTTGTAAGAAGCTGCACTACTCTCCTACTACGAGATCACTGTGTTCCTCTCTAAATGAGCCTGTTAGTCTAAAAATCCAGCCTTCTGTAAATGTGAACACTTATGTTGTTTTTTATGTTGTACCTACTTAAAGAAATGCTGCCCTCTTATCTTTCTCCAGTTGCCTGACTCCCCCCTAAATATTTTTTTCCCCACTAGAAATAATGAAACAACCTGACTTGCAGTAGGAGAACAATGTTCTGGGAACCATGAAAGCAGCCTGTTTGCCACAGTTACAAAACAAAAGTATAACTGGACCTGGATTTCAAGATGCTGAGGAGATACCTATTTCTTTTGACTCCTCTGAAATATCAATTGGCCTTGAATCTTTGACACACTCAGAAGAAAACATTTCCTTATTGGCTTTGTCTTGGTTTTCTTCCACAGGTTTGGAACATAATGTCATTCTCTGCATGGTAGCTTGTACAGTAAGTGAATTACTGCAGTGTTGGGAAGAGGCCCTGAGAAGTTCAGACACTACAAAACCAGTGTCCACCCACACTTTACTTTTAACATTATCGCACAACACAAGCACAGAATATCTCAAATTAAGTTAGAAATCTCAAACCTTTTGTCTCCTGCCCTTTTGACTAACAATGTAATGTGTTTCTCAGCTCTTTAAATTGCAGAAAGTGGTCTCACTAGAGTAGCAAACTTCTGGGATAAAGATTTATGCACAATTATGACTAGTAACAGAGGAAAAAGGCAGTTTTATGAAAGCATAGATGTCTGCTGCGAAAGGTAGATTGGCTGGGAAAGTTAGGGCAATAATAGGACACCCTTTCTTGCCTGAATATTATTTTAAACACATCACTGTTTGCAGTGTGCTGCAAAGAGGTCACAGCTGGCTCTCAGAGCTGCTTGGAAAATGAAAGAAATTATGAATTCTGCTGTCATCTTGTCTTGTCTTTGTCCTCTCCACATTTGCTCCATTTCTCATTTGTGTCTTTTTGGTGAATCCATAGATGTATTCTCTCCGAGATAAAAAACTGCCTTTTTGCCTGACTAGGCTCTAGTGAATATGGAAGCAAGGGATTACAAGACAGCAGTGGCTCAGCAGTGGCTCAGCTCATCCTGGTGAGGACTAGAAGCTGAAAACTGGTTAGCAGAACCCCTGACATTCAGATTAAGTGCTGCCAAAATTTGCTGTCTGGGAAAGACTTGGAATAGATTGCACCTGGGCCATTAATTTTATTTCACAAATAAAGTAGCTAGCTAATGTGAGGACATAAAGTTTGGGTAAAAATAGGAAGAGAAGAGACCATTACTGTGCCCACTTGCTGCCAGTCGACTGGGAGGCATCAACACTAAATACAGCTCCTGCAGCTTGTGAGCACATCGAGGGCAAAAGCAGAAGACAGGAGGAAAATCTGGTGCCAAGAAAAAGCAACAGAGTCTTGAAACTATCTTTGGTGCCACCAATGGTTTGGCCCTCAGTCCTCAGGAGAGCAACAATAATTAGTGGACTTGTGCAGATGGCCTTTAGAGAGTTGGAAATCCCAGGGAGAGCCATTTTCCAGGCAGAAAAACTCAGTCTGCAACACAAAATCAGGCCTGAGTGTGTGTATTTCCAGATCAGTTCCAATGGGAACTGCAGAGACATGGCTGCTTTACCCACTGTGGTGCTTTGTAGGAACACAGACCATCTGGAGCACCACCTCTGCTCTTCCACTGCTTTATTTCTAGGGCCAGACATCTCTCCTTTCCTTAATAGTTCCTCAGAAGTCTCAAGCGATTCACATTTTCTTGTCTTCCTCTCTATTTAGTTAGATCAAAATTTAGAAGCCCAGGTGAAACTTAGGCAAAAAAAAAGTAATTAATGCACCATTACCTCATTAGAAATCCCTGCACCCGATGTTACACTTCCAATTACATATTCTTACAAAATACATAAGTGCTAGAAAAGTTAGCACGGGGTTATGTAAACAAAGCAGCTGGCCCAGAGGAAGATTTCCCCTGTTGTAGTTTGTTATCATGGGGATTTTGCTCCATTAAATTGAGCATGCAGTGAGAGAAATGACCACATCAGTGAACAAAAATTCCTCAGCAAAGGGAAAACACCAACAGATACAACATATAGCAACCTCTTTACACCATGCACACTTCTGGCTGTAGTTACCTGGAATCAGATGGATTTTTGAACACTGTGCCCCAGGTTATTACATCTCCAGTGTATGTCAGGGATATTACTGGTGCTTTAAATCTTGAGCTTTTTATGGCAATATTGTACGGAATCACATACCTGTCACCTGACAGTACAAGAACACACAGAGTTAAGGTTAATAAGATCTTTTCTTAATGTTCTCTTCAGGTCCTAAAACCTTAGTGATTTTTTTTTTTTTACTAAAATTATTATGTTACTTCTTTTGTAGTGTTCAAGTGCCTAGAACTACAGCTGTCCACAGCAGTCATCTGCAGCAGAAGAATAAAAGTTATTCAGCTTTAATGTGTGATTCAGCCATGAGAAATCTGGTGCCTTTAACCAAGCTGATGCCAGTGAAAATCTACTTTTAAAATAAGCCATTTACATCACTGAAGAAAGATGGCAGTGTAGTGAGAACATATTGTCTGGCACAACCAGACCCTATTATGTCTGGCTATAGCCTTCCAATGGTATTATGAGCAAGACAGCTAATCACTCAGTGCCTCTGTTCCTCAGCTATATAATAAAGGTGATAATTCTTTGCCAGGCAATTCCTTTTTTCTTGTCTCTTCGAGGCATAGACTGCACCATGTAGGACCATCCTACAGGGTATTATTTTTATATCAGTAGTACCTTCAAATATGAAATGTAGGCTAAAGCATCTGGTTTGGTTGTTATTACTATAATAAAATAAAGGCTATTTTAGATTTAGCACAGGCTTTATCACAGAATACAGCTGCTAAGTGAGCCATCCATATAGAATTACTTTTGGATTAATATACATCAGGTTTTAAATAACTTCAACTTTTGAACGAACTGTGATGGCATTTTTTTAATGAAGGGTAAAATCTTCAAGTTTTCCCTTTGTAAGGTTTCTTGCCTGGTCAGAATGTTTTAGCGTATGGTCCCTGCTGCACTAATTTTGGATATGCAAAGCATGGAGGGTGCTGGGGCTTTTTTTTCAAAAAAGAGAAATTCCATTTCTAAGCACAGAAAGAAAATACAATGTTCAAAGCTATAGCTTTGAATTGCATGGCAGCACTCAGTCTCTCTCATGTTTATCACCATTTGCCACCCCACTGTAACTGGGGCTGCGGAGGGGATTTTTCCTCCACTGGTGGGCTACAGGGGAGGGGGCGTTCTGGGAGAAGCTGTTCTGCAGTGTTAAAACATCCAAACAGGAAGCAAGGCAGAAGGTGGAGATGCACAAAAGTGTAAACTGAAGGCAATGAAGTGCAGCCTGTCCCACTGCTGGCAGCAGCAGCAGCGGGTGGTGAGAGGCACCAGCAGCAAGATGCAGGGAGGTGCAATGGCCTTGAGAGGGAAGCTGCCACCACCACAGCACGAGGCTCTGTGCAGGACAGAGAGCTTATGAAAACACTTTGACCTGCCTGCATTACACAGGTAACATGTTTTGGAAGTGTCACATTGCCTGCAGTCTTTCAGGGCCTTTTGGACATACGCACAACCAGCTCCACTGCGTGTTTCTCCTGGCTGCTTTTCTTTCACACTCTCCTACTCCATTGCTCAATTCAATACAGTGACAGGGATTTGTGCCACAGGAAAGTGTGGCCTGATTTTATTTTCTGTTTGCTCATCATATTAAAGTCCTCTATGGCCTGGGCTTCTTTGGGTCAGGCAGACTCATAACACATGCCAAAAGCAGTGGAGGAGACGGGAGAGGCTCTCACACCTGGAGGGGCCCTGGAGACATACCACAAACAGGGCCAATGTGGTTCGTTCAGACAGAGGGATGGGCAGGATGGATATACAGTTCCCAACTTTATTAACTAGCTTTTATTAAGCCAGAAAAGCTTTCTAGCTTTGTAAATCTTTTTACTTTGGCCTGGCTGTTTGCGTATTAATTTGGAAGATTCAAAAAATTCCAGTCTACGCTCGTAAGGCTTGAATCACCATGCTGTCATGGACCTTAACCTTTTTTCTTGCAGCTAATATATGAAGACCTTTCTGCTCTCCACAGGACCACAAGCATGTTTTTTAAGGCAGTACATTGCTTCTTTTTCTTTCCTGCTCCTGCAGCTGTTTTGTAGAAGAGAAGATGCTTTGCAGTGAGCCACAGGGAGGCATATTTTCTTCCTAGATGTGGCTTTAACCTTCACAATCCAAGCAACAAATGCCATGTTTTGTATAATTGTGGGGAAGTGGATGTAACTCATGATCAATACCAAGAATTGAACCATTTTCTCCATTTGCAAATTATCAATAAAAGGCCTGGGGCTTAATGATTTGTCTCTCATTCCAAACTAATAAATCAGGGAAGAAACTGTAAATTAGTCACAATGGATTCACTGAGAAGGTATGGATGCTGATGGCTGGAAACTTCACAGACAGGGCGAGGTGAGTCCAAGAGCCTCCAGGAAGATGAAGTGAACAGCCGTGGCAGGGTGCTGCCAGGAGCTGGCCACTGGGGAAATGCCAGCTGGATGAATTTTAAATCCTGCCTGCAAGGCTGTCTGCCCGGGGCAGTGGTGTGGCCTCACCACATGTCCAGTGTCAGAGAACCTGCCAGTGCTTTCTGGTAGAGAGTAGAGCAGAGAACATCATCCCTGCTCTCCCAGTACTTGCTTGGGGACTTAATTATTGTGTTACCATCAGACTACCTTTTGCATGTGCCTCCAGACCCAATTACCCTGAATTTCCTTGCTGTATGTGGCTTGATATGCCCAGTACATTGGGGAAAACCTGTCCCAGAGCCTTCCCATGTGATCTGCAGGCTCCTAAAGAAGGATTCTGATTTTCCCTGGAAAGCTCACAATCCACAAGAGTATCTAAAATGCGTTACTTTGCCTCCTCTCATTTAAAATGAAAGCAGCACTTTAACATAAACACAAAAGTGTCCATTTGGTTTATATTTGCTCTAAAAATGCCTTACAGATCAATACTTACAGAGGGCTCTGGTGGGAAACCATCTTCTGCCTCACTGTCCATCTTCAGCCTCTCTTCAGGTCCATTCAAGCCAGACAGAAATACCTAGGAACACACAAATCTTTATGTATGTGACTTTTCATCAGAATAGTAGCTTTCCTCTTTGGGTATGGCTCTTCCTCACCATACAGTAGATTTAAGGTTTATGATAATTGTCAGGTATGGAAGTCCCCAAGAATTGTATTTTAGGGATTTGAGATATCTCGCATGGCATGAGGCAGCTCTGGGCTGGCTGCTGGTACCTCGTTGCTCAGCCTTGGCTGAGTGTGGGCACTTGGAACTGGTGGGGACCACAAGGGCTGTGCAGCAGAGCTGAGGCTTTCAGTGCAGGAATCTTTCTGGTTGATGTGTATTGTCATTTCTGTGCAAGTTCCCTTTAAGTGTCTCTTTAGCATTCCCCTGGGTTTTAAAAGGTTTTAAGGTTATTCACATGACCAAGATCAAGCTGCTGGTACCATGTCTTTGCTGAATACAGCTGTGCAGCCCTGCAGATAAATACCTGACTCCTCCAGCCGGGTAGGTTATCCCTCCATGTCTAATCTGTCACAAAAGATTTGTGTTTGAAAGCAAAATAACAGTTTTCTTACTTTATTTTTTATTACTGTAAATCTGTCAAAGGGAAGCAGCTGGAGCAGAGCTCTACATCCTGAGGGGAAAGAAGAAAAAATATTGTTTTGATGGGAAACTCAGCTAAATAGTTTAAATTAAGAATTACTCACACTGTGGCTGCTGGTGGTGCAAATGGAAACCTAACTGCTTGAAATGAGAGTCTGGGAAAAGTCAGAGAAGTTGTGCAAAAAAGAAGTTGTGAGTAACAGTCCCTCTTCTCCAGTGCTTGTTAACCCATGGTTTTCCTCAGCAAAACACCAGGGGTATTGTATGGTGAGGAAATGGTCGATTTACTGTTGAACCATAGGGCTGGAGTCTGAAGAAGCAGTTGACAGGATATAACTGAGAAGGAAGTGGAGGCTGAAGTTTCAGATTGTGTTATCCAATGCTTGGGTGTGTGGCCTCTCAGCCAGGAAACCTCAGCCTTGCACAGCAGCACCTGTTTCAGTAGTGAGCAAGAACTGCCTCACTTGTCCAAGGACACCAGGAAGGGTCTGGGCTGGAATACGTCCATGTCAGGTTGTAGAGGTGTCCCAAACCACCTGACATCACCTGTCCCTCCTGACCTACCAAGCTTCACTCAGAGATGAGCATGAAAGCGAAAGCACTGAACGTCTCACAGCAATGAGGCTGAGCAAAGCCAGGACCGTGGTGTCTTTCCCCAGAGGTGCTGGGGAGGGACAGACTTTGAGGCAGCTGGCTGGACAGGGAGGTGAGGAAGCCAAGGAGCTGGTGGCAGGGGGGTCCTGGGACGACTGAGCTGCTGAGCTGGGTACCTTCAGTTCACAGCAGCTGCCTTGAGGTACATAGGATCTCTAATTTCCTAGTGCTTCAACAGATATCTCCTGAGAACCCTCCTTAGAGCTGCTGCCTGCAATGGCTGAAGCTCTCCGGTGCCTGCTGTGTCAGGGATCAGCACAGTTTTGCTTCTGGGTTACGCTGAGCCAGACAAAAGGAAAACAGTGACCCTGGTAAATGACATTAGCCAGATGTTTTCAGAAATTACTCTCCAGTCCCAGATACTGAGAAAAGGAGGGGTAAAGCGGTGCCCCCAAGCCACATCTACACTATGCAGAAGGGCAGGGTGGCTTTGGGACACAGTGGGGATCTGTTGCTGTTTCTGCTGCTGCCAGGCGAGGCAGCTACACCAGGGAGCATGAGAGCCCTTGCTACAGCAACAGGAGCTGCCCCACAGAAATGGGAGACCTGCCTGAACTTAGGTCCCCTCACTGTATCCCAAGCTATTGCAAAGGCTGGAAGGAGTTACTTCTTTTTCCCAAGCAATTTCTTTCTAAAAACAGATATTACATCAATTCAGGACCTTTACTCCTGTCAAGAACTGCTTTACTGCATAAGCAGGCTCCTGGAAGACCACCAAAGGGTTTTTAATGAAAGACATGAATGTCTGGACAAATTGATGAAGACAGTACAAAATGATGCTGCAATTCACTGCAGAAGGCTCTTTCCCTCCTGAGCAAAGACCAATGTCCTGAGCTATAAGGGGAATCCACTGCAGCACTTTTCATCAAAGTCACAATTTAGAGTTAGACATTCACCTTCCCCATGTAATTAAATAAAGCCATCAGCAAGGTTTTCAGCAGAGACAGCACCCTAACTTTAAAGACAAAAAGGGGGATGCAAAATCCTTGTGTGTGAAATGGCAATATCGATTGCAGACTGGATGTGAGGGAGCACACAGGCAGTATGACTGAACAAGTGTGTACATGCCTCACTATTTATGATAATTAGAGTTTGAAGGTCAAAGTGTGCCTTAGATGCAATTTGCTGCATTGATCTCAAAGCTCTTTACACAAAGAATATTTATACTTTACAGAAACCTTTCCCTCCCTTCTGCATGTGCAGCCTGGTTGGTAATGGGAGCTCTGCACCTGTATCCTGAACACAACCCACCTTTGAATGGCATCCCAAGCATGCCAGCCATGTTGACCTAGGAAATGTGAGATTATTATAACCCCCCAAATGAGTTTGCAGTAATTACTCAAAGGCAATAAACTATTTTTTATGAACAGAACACAAGACATTAAATATTTCATTAATGACAGCTTCACATTTCTTTGAAGTCATTATGATTAGAGAGATGTAAGGTAATATTGCCCTGCATTATGAAATTGCTTAGATTTCAGTTTCTCCTTCACTGGTCACAAAACCAAATCTGTTTTTTTTTTCCTTGTATAAATTCACCCTATCCAGTGCAGTGCCTCCAAGGCACACATTTCATTTTTATTAGCTGGGCAGTGTGAGTCATGCTATTAATCGGTATCAGTAGCAACACATCACCAGACTGTCCTTTGCTGCACAGCCTATATTTAGAAAGGGAATGAGACTGCTGCTGGGTTATATAATGATGCAGCTATTTATAGATCTCCATTATACCTAGAGAGCACCATCCTGCCATCTGAGCTGAGAGCAGCCAGGCTGACAGAGGTGTGATTATAGATTCGTCATCTTCCCCACCTTTCCCCCAGAAACATTTGCAGTTTTCTTTACCTGCATTGTTTCTGTTTACTTCACCTGCAGTAAAAATACATGTAAAATCCTCTGTTCAGGCAACAAAAAAAAAAACCAACAAAAATTTTAGAACCTGTTATTACTTGTGGAAAGGTAAAACAGAGAGTCACAATATAAAAAAAAAAAAACCATCCCAAATTCTCATTTACCTTCCGTTTTGATTGCATGAACCTAGTCAAATGGAGCTGCCTTAAAAATACACCCATATTTCTAGTAGCACTGCACTAAAATTTTCAGATTCTGAGTTTTTCCCACTTCTTCTCTTTGCTTTTCTACTGATTTCTAGTGGCTATGAGTAGAAAAAGCAACGAAAAACATTACTTTTTGTTGGGCCTGAACAAGCATAAGGATGGGGGAGTCAAGCATTTGTGTTGGAGGTAGAAATGTGTTTTTTGCTGTATCTGGCACGTCTCACAACAAAACACTGGCACAGTCCTTCACAGCAGTTAGTTCACATGAAATGTATTTTCAGACAAGTAGTTGCAAAGCAGATATTAACAATTTAAGATGAGTTACAAAGAAGGCTCAGGGCATGGTCTCCATCTTTGCACACCTGAGGTATTTCAGACCTTGGATGTTCATTTGTAAATTCTCTAGAACTGTAATTTTACTTGTAGAATAGTAAATAGACCAGATTCCTGCCCCGGCTTCTTGGTGCCCACAGCACCCCAAACAAACGGCTCAGCCCTGGCTGGAACTGCTGAAGCAATTATCTCACTGCTGCATTTGTCATTCCACAGTAGGCTCTGGCTGTGGAATAGCATAAGGCTTGGAGCCGGCACAAAACTGGGAGGGGTGTCAGATGTACCAGAAAGTTGCGCTGACATCCAGAGGGACCTCAACAGGCAGGAGAAATGGGCTGTCAGGAACCTCATGAAGTTTAACCAGGGAAAGTGTCAGGTCCTGCCTCGGGGATGGAACAACCCCAGGCACCAGAATATGCCAGGGGCTGTCTGGTTCAGAAGCATCTTTGCAGAGAAGGATGAGGGGGTCCTGGTGGACACCAGCTTTGACAGGAGCCAGCAAAGTCCCCACGTGCAAAAAAGGCCAACAGCACCCTGGGCTGCATTAGGAAAAATGTCACCAGCAGGTCCAGGAAAATGACTCAGCCCTGGTGAGACACACCTGGACTGATGGGGGTTGAACTTGGCCACCTCCAGAAATGTTCTCCCACCTCAGCCTGCCTGCAGGCCTGGGAAGGCTGTTCCTCAGCTGCAGAATCACTGCCATGATCTTTAAGGTCCCTTCGAACACAAGCCTTTCTACGATTCTACACCTGTTGAACAGGATGATATCAGCACAGGACAGTGGGTGTCAGGCACTGCTTGCTGGAGAAATCCATTGGAGTCATCGGAGTGGATCCTCTGTGGATCCTTCAAGCAGTGAACAGACAGGGTAAGGTATGTCAGAATGGATCTGTGAGACTTGGAGTGCCAAGAGCAGAGTCACCAAAGGTAGTCTGGTTTTCAGCTGCTGTCAAATGCCTGCCTCCAAGAGGGATGCAACATATACTCTGGAGTCATGCAGCTTCCTCTCAGAAAAGCAGCCAAATGCTTGTTCTGCTGTGTAATAAATCACCAGTTAAAGCTCTCCACCAGACTGTGGGAGATTTGGATGTGTCCCTTTCTCTGCTCCCAGGAATTTATAGCTTTGGGGCACGGCTGAGGGCTGCTCAGAGTCCTGCTGGTTGAAGCCCAATTGCACACAAATACTCAGGAGAGACCAGTGACATGCTGTTGCAGTGGCTAAAAGTAATCAGCTCCTGCATGGCGAAGTCAAATGCATTTTCTTCCAGATTCCTGATTTCCCATGCATTTGTTTCTCCCCAGCCCATGGAGGTCCATGCACCAGAGTGGAGCACAGGGAACCCCAGAGCAGTAAGTCCAGGTGTCTTTGTGCTGTTGATTGTAACTGTGCTTGGCAGGGTATAAAGTCCAGGTGCTGCTTTTTAGCTGCTGTGAGCAGACTGGGTTACCTGATGCCAGGAGTGGGGACAAGGCAAGCAGTGAACACATCAAGGTCTTCATCTGGCAGCAAATGTGCTGATGTCTAATAAGACAAGAACTTTTCTCTGTCTTCTTTTCTCTTTTTGATCTTTCCTTTCTTTTCTTATCTCCCCCTCTTCTCTCATCAGGGTGTTAAATATGTCTCTTTTAACTCTATTCAGATACCCAATGTTTACAGAGCTGGCAAAAGTAGGATACCCTTGGAAGCTCTGTCAAAGCTGATTGAAATCAGCTACTGACTCAACAGTTTTCAGACAAATACAGTCACAGTGCAATCACATAAACATCAAGAAACCAGGATTAAAAATATTTCCTTCTAGTATCAAAATCATTTATGCAGCTATAGTACTAGTTACATATACTATAGTACTATTGCCTTGTACCTATGCCTAGAGGTTGTTTTTGCTAGATTTGCAGCAGTCCATGTCATCACATTGTGTCATCACATTGTGTCATCACAGGCAACTGTTCAGAGCAAGCACAATAGCTCCAGCTTATATCATCATGTGCTATTTAAAGTGCTTAAAATACTAACCATCAGGCATCAGCCTTTTCACTGCAATTAAAAGCAGCTTGTTTCTGCAAATTGAGATAGGTAATGATACAAAAACCTGATGGAATGGCACACATTTCGTTCCTGGCCAGGGTTGCATTTCTCTCAGGCCCCAGGATTTATTAAATTCCCTCATCCCTTTTAGCCTGTACATGCAATGCATGCATAAGCATCACAGGAGAATTACAATATAAAGGGAGGCACCGTCAATCTGATGGCCATTAAAATATGGTCACTGACCAAATCCCTTAATATACTGAGTTACTGCTGTTGGCTTTAAATACACTTTGGAGAGGATTAACTGCAAAGCATGTTAAACCAAGGGCATATCTCTCATCCTCAGCTGCCACAAATGGGATGTAAGTTTTGCATACAGAAGAAAGGAGAAGGATTTTGACAGCTGGAGATGCTTATCTTCCTATACCACAGGGAAGGCTGGACAAGATGCTGCCTGCCACCTTTCCAGGCTGACATTATCTACACATCAGTGAAGGTGCTGAATGTCAGTCTGTGATAACTGGGGAGGGCCTGCTTCCATATGCAGAGGAGCTTGCCACCACACAACAGCAGCAGATAATGTTGTTTGAAGTGGGGCAGGGGAGGCAAGGCATAAAGCATGCATTCAGAATAGGCACCATCCTCACAAATTAATTCGAGGACTGTTTATTAAAACATGCAATAACATTGCAAATGCCTATGTTAGCTGGCAATCATTATCCATCATATTTAATTAATCCATTGATATTTAACTTACTCTGAGCCTCTTGTTAATATATGGAGTTTGATTTATCGTGGCAGGTATTGAATTGTAAAAAAATAATACTCCCACAAAGACAACAGTTCAAACTGCTATGGAAGACGGGAACTGTTGCTGAAAAGTAAGAGCTTTTTGGTATCCTGGAAGCAATTCAGGCCAACCTGTCCTGACTGGAGGTGGTACAAGCCCCAGCTGTTGAGCCACTGCAGAGGGGATGGTGCCATTTTGTCAATACTTGATGCACCTTTGAGGTCCAGAATGTCTCTCTGTTTGGAGAAAAAGCTTTTCCAGATCCTACAGACAGGTTCTCAGAATATAATTATTCAAAAACTATAACACCCCCACAGGATATTACTTTGGTGTAATATTACTCTGTCTGTGGACCCTGTTTATGTGTTGTGCTGTATCTCAATAGTTGTGTCCTCCTGTGGTGTAGGGCACTGCTTGTGCTTCTTGGTCAGGGAATCCCTTCACCAGCAAATATTCGCCTTCTCTATCCTGGAGGTCTCTTCCAACAGGGATGCTTATGCAGCAAAAGTTCTCAGTTTTTCCTTCTTGCTGTGTAACTGTCCATGTGAGACTCCCGAGACCAGGCTTCAGCCAGGCCAGGTAAGGAGTAACCTCCAGAACTTCTGTTTCTGCTGCAGCATAATGAGACTAGGGATACCAGTGACACAGTGTAAGAGCAGGTAACGGGAAACTGAGCTCTCTAGCCCTGTGATTTACTCAGTCAGTCACTTGAGGAGAAAAATAGTCAGAGGTTGCTCCCAGTTACTGGGACTGAGGAGGCATTTTTGCAACCCATGACTAACTGTTTCCCCTTCTCTGCCAAATAAACAAACAAAACTCAATTCCCCCTCCCTCCCACCAGGCCCCCAGTCCAGGATCAGAAACTAGATCCTTTCTTCCATTGGAGTGCTCATCACACTCATCTACCGTAAGGACCTTTCTGTCCCAGGACCTTTCCATGCATGACTGTGCACAGCAATTGCTTTGAAGAGGAAAGGCACTTTCACTAGCCTCATCAAGTATTTAAGGAGGCTGGACCTCATTCAGCTGTACACCTGCCTTCTGCAGAGGTAGATATATTCCCAGCTCTGTTCCCGTGTGAATGGAGGCATGTATGCTCCAGAGGCAAGGAGGAATTTGGGTGTGTTACTACATTTAGAGTGCAAGTCACCCAATCATTTAGGTAGGAAAAGACCTTTAAGATCATTGAGTCCAACCATTAACCCAGGACTGCCAAGTCCACCACTAAACCATGTCTCTAAGTACTACGTCTACACACCTTTTGATCATTTTCCACCACTTTCTCGGGCAGCCTGTTCCAATGCTTGCCTACCCTATCAGTGTAGAAATCTTTCCTAATAATTTCAATACAAGCATACTGTCAACATAGTTAACTGACCCAGGAGAGCTATTGATCAGGCCAGATGTTGGTATCTGTTGTAGGTGAACCCCCTTGACCCTGCTGACTAGACTGAGTAGAGTCAAGGTTCATGTACTTAAATGCAGCAAATTGTTATTAAATTATTCTGGTGTTATGTCCTATCTCCCATCAGGAGGCTGAGGTCTTCCCTAAGCTCCACATCACATCAGCCAGCCCTGTATGGTTGTCTTGGCTACCCTTCGGTGTCTCAGGTGGCACCAGGATGTGACGCTGGGGAGCTGAACTGGAACCTGACTTCCCACTGCTTACGGGCAGGGTCTGAGCATGTTGTTCACATCTTGACATTTCACAGACCATGCTTAGCTTTAGGTATCACACCCTGCCAGCATGGTCTCACTGCTAGTGTTCCTCACTGGCAAATTCCTGGTAACTTCCCTCTCAGGATGTAGGTTTTTGCCTCCTGGTGTCCTCAGCTGGCAGACATCGCACCCAGACCCTAGAAGTCTCTGAACTCCAGGTTTTAGCTTTGGCTTGCAGATTTACGGAGTTACAGCAGCAAGAGGAAAAAGAACAATCTTCAACTCCTTGTGAGAACAGAGCCTGAGGTGTGGGGCAGGCAGGGATGAATGGGGCAGTGCACAAGGTGTGGCAGCAAGGTCTCATTGCTTTACTAAGCAGGTCTCTTGGCAGACCTGCTTTTCTTCAATCACTGTTGAGTATATTCTCAGTGTAATGTCTACAAATGATCCTTCAAATGTATAAACAATTTTTTTTGTTTAATAGACACATAGGTAGTAAAATAGTGATTGCTCATTCCTGCTTAAGTGCTGGTGGGAGCTTGAGTAGTTGGGAACAGCTGCTATAAAGGGTTTGAGGTCAGGATCCTTTGAGATTTAAAATATTTCACCAGGTTTTTAACTAGTCTTAGTACGGTGTCTCTCCCTGCCCCCAATTAGTGGGCTTTGTATTTTGGGATCCTGCTATGCATAAAAGTTCTGCTTTACCTAAAGGAAAATAAAACTGCCCTTTAGCAGTTTATATATTGCTTTTCAAAGCAAATTGGTTTCACTATATTTGGAAGCCCATATGTGCTGAAAAAACTCCTTTAACTGAGAAGAGTTACTCAAAGCCCATAAAATGAATGTACAGTAAATGTTCATGAGCTCAGACCAGGGAGCTGTTTCATTGAACTGCAGGAGACATAATACAACTGTAGAACACTGTTTTCTCCTTTTCTTCACTTTTTGTTCATTACTATTCAAAGCAGGTGCTATGTAATGGTAGAAACAAGTTTTCTAGCTCTATCACTTCTGAGGTGTTTACAAAATTGACACAATGCAAATTAGGCAAATTCTGAGGCTTGCCTCAGCTTTTCAGCTCTCTGCTTTTAAAGTCTCCTGCTATACTGCAGAGCTTGTTTGGAAGTAGCATATAATTATGTGGCACTGGGTTTGGGGCACTCGTTGGATCCATATCTATGCCTCACATTTTGCTTTAGCCTTAGGAGACCAAGGAGGGCCCAAGGACAACTCTTGTCTACCGAGCTTCAGAGAACTGCAAGAGAGCTGGACCCTGGTACCACTGATGAGCTCTCAGATCCCTCATGGTGAAAGCATTTCCCAGAGCTGTAGCTGAGTGGGTGTCTGCTCTTAACATCTCAGGGATTAGAAGATAGGCAAGAGCTGAGTTACCCTGGGATGGGACAGCTCCTGGAGAGCCCTGCCTGAATTGTCATGCATTGTGCCTCCCAGCCTGGGGAGAAGCTGCCCTCCTGAGATACAAAGGGAAGTGGAGAGCCTTTTATTTTGGAGACAGAGAAATGAGGGAGTGTGACTTCACAAGGGAGATTCCTTAATGATTAAATCTTTACAAGGCAGATCAGGACTGCTCCTTTGCAGAGACAAGGAGCTAGCTTGTGAGCCACACAATATGATGATAAGACAACATCTCATTTTCAGCCCACATTTTCTCCTGCCTCCAGAAGCATTCTAGCTCTTCTGTACACTGCTCATTGACTGAGAAAGTGAGACACAACAACTTCCTCCCTGGCTTCTAGGATAATTTATTGCTCATACCAGAGAAAACTCAGCTTCTCCTGCCCTGCCCTTGCATGTCCCTACTCCTCTGAATTATTGCCTGAGGTGCTGAGACAAGCTCTCCTCCCTTGCAGTCCAAAAGGGGCTTTCTTACCAGCAAGCTACAGCTGAAGCTGTGTGGCTTTCCTTTCTCATTTCATCTGAAGCTGGTTAGGGACAAATAAGGGTGAGCTGACAGCTCTGAGTAGCTCCTGGGAGAAGGAAAGCTGACTAAGCTGCAGGGGAGAAGCGATATTTTGTCTTCACAGGACTTTAGTAGGCAGAGTAAATAAGAATACTGCCCTAGATGGATAAGTTAAACCTGGGATAGCTGGGGAGGTTTAGCTGTCACAACCATCTGCCTCACCTCTCTCCTGGAAGCTGCATCTCCAGCTGAATGATTCATGAACCACCTCAATTTACAGCTTAGCATAAGTCATAGGAATTAAAATTAATGTGCACTGGCTTTGATACATTAAGCTGTGAGTGCAGCATTGCAGGGACAGAGACACATCCCAGTCAGGGTGTGCCTGATGTAAGCAGGAATACTTGGCTCTGCAAGGAGTGCAAGATGGTTCCTGAAAAGAAGAAACCTGTTGGCCTTCCTAGTGCCACCCATGCCAAATATGTGCCAATAACTTTGCCACCACCAAGCAATTTTTCCTGTGCCCTCTCCAAATATGTTTCCTAAAAAAAAAAAAAAAAGGGATAATGGGAAGTATTTTTAGATTATTTGATTCGAAACTTGTTTCTTCAGCAAGACTTGTATATTTTTTCTGTTTCTTTCTGCAATGTTTAAAGATCCTGAATTGCAATTGTCTCTAAATAGAACATCTCTAACAGGTAGTTTTTACTAAAGTCACTCACTCAGTTTGCTTTGGTTTCATGCAAGGATGTGTCATGGTTTGTAATCACACTTACCAAGAGGAATGAACAATTATACTCGTCACTTCCATGTTATCTGAGATGATCCTGGAATAAATTTTAGGGTTTTACTGGCATAAAGATCCATACAGCAGAACCATGGATAGCATATATGAGCTAAATTAGGTGTATCTCTTCAAAATCCACACTGGGTTTGATTTGCCAGGTGTGCCTTGGGAGGTCATTGCTAAAGGAATGTAGTTTGTTCCTTTCCAGTGTACCCAATGAATGAACTCAAAACTTTAAAAGGCATCGGGAGGGCAGCCTGTGGGGTTTCCTGGGACTTGGAGATAAACCAGGCAGTCTCTAACTACACAGAGCTGAAGAGAGAGGACAAAAGAGGACTTAGGAACGCTGAAAAAACCCAAAATAATAAAAGTTTTCTTTGACAAGTTATAAAGAGAAAACCAAACAAACATTTAAAAACAAAGTCTCTTAAGCGAATTGCATTTATATCCAGCTGGTGTTGTGAATGATTCAAGGACAGATTCAAGTCCCATTTCCCTGTTTTCTTTCCTACTCCTCCTTCCCCCATTCCCTCCTCTCCTTGCTCCCCAGACACACATGCTGTGCCCTCAGCAAGCCAAGTGTGAAATAGCTGCCTTCATTCATGTGTGACCTGCATCAGCCCTCCAGGAGCGTGGAGGGGAGGGAGTTTTTCCTCCTGATTGTTGAATGCACAGGGTCATAGGCAAGACCCACAAAAAAACCTATATTGCCTCATCTTCTGTGTGTGAGGCCCACAAGTTCCCTCATACAAGTATTGAGAATTGCTCTATCAGAGCCTTTGAGTTGCATCTGTTCTGCTCTAGAGCCAGCTGCATAATGTTACAGTGATGGTAAATGTTTCAAGGCTGCGGGAGCTGGAGCAGAAAATCACCTGGGGATCACCGATTGCCAGCACCTCGCCCTCTGCAGCTCATGTTCTCCCATAGCTTGTTCAAGATAAAGTAGAAAAGAAGGAATCCACATCTCCCTGGTATAAAATAACAGTCTCTTTTTAGTGTCATGTACATGTCTGAGCCACCTAAAACACGCCACCTATTTTATTCTTTTGTATGCCTCTGGTGTACAATTGCTGTGATTGCGAGGACAGGGTTATTTCTTGCTTAGGAGTGATTTTTCTGGAAAAGAAAGTGGTGGTGGCTCTCCTGTTACCTACTGCTGCTCCAGAGAATGTGAGCTTTGCTAATATAAGCCAAATCTTGCAGTGACAGGGAGCTGAAGCAGCCCAACATGGCACATATGAAACAGAAAAGTAAATGGAAATTGCAGCTTTGCTTTTATCAGTTTGCAGACAGCTGATTCTCTTTTGTCTTGGCTAAGAGAAGAGCCCCACCTCTCTTCTACCACAATAGATCTGGAGGCTAAGAATAGACATGGCAAGTTCCTCTGATAGGCTTTAGTGGTGTCTCTTGAGAGAAAACGAGCAATCACCGGTCCATCAAGTTAAGAATCAGAGACAAAGACAGCCCAGGAAGCACAGGGTGAGCATATTGATGAACTGCCTTGTTCAGCATTTGTTTAGGTGCCACCTGTTGCTGGAGAGGTTTAGCTTTTCTCTCCTGTGCTTGACTGAATCAGCATTTGATGCTTTCCTTGCTACTTCCTTCCTTCTCAAAAAACAAACAAACAAACAATTAAGTTTAAGGCCATGTTTATCAGGGAGGCAGGGTTGAATTAGCTTACAAAAACAAAAATTTCATGGTGAGCTGGAGACAGACACGGAAAACAGGGGAGCACTTCAACAGCTGTGTTTGTGCAGTGCTGTGAGCATTCAGAGTGTGTCACTTTGACCTCAGCAATCAGCACGAGCCTCCTGCAACAGAGCCCAGAGACTACCATATCTATCTATCTATCTATCTATCTATCTATCTATCTATCTATCTATCTATCTATCTATCTATCTATCTATCTATCTATCTATCTATCTATCTATCTATCTATCTATCTACCTCTCTCTCTCTCTCTCTCTATCTCTCTCTATCTCTGTCTTGGTCTCTACTCCCCCCAGCCCCCAGCTGACCCAGGGGTTACAGCTAGTTTAAATAAGACTAGTTATGGTTCACCCAGCAGTGGAACACCTAGCTGATAGGTGTTCCCCAATTGAATGAAAAACGCGGAAAACTTTTTCTTGGTTAAAAAAATAGCTAATATTAATTTTCCTAGGAATTATTATGAACCTAAAGGGCACTTTTACAGCCATGCTGTCGAGAGCAGCAGGTGAAGACCAGCTTGTGGCTCTTGGGAAATAGTAGTGGATACTCTGTCTTCTTTTTCACCTGCATAGTGGCAACCACATTTTTGAAGGATAATAAATGAAATTATAGCTTGACTTCACAAGAGCAAGGTGAGAATGGTCAGTAGCTTGCTTTTCCACAGGAATGTTGCCTAGGAAACATCAGCCTGTGGCAGCTGTATGTTAGTAAAGACAGATTAACTTTGTGAGGAGGCATGTCAAGAAAATGCTTCTAAAAGGAAGGGGGTGCAGGGAGACAAAGGCCCATCCTGCAGCCTGTCCTTGCTCTCCTGCAGTTTAGGCATATCACTAACAGCTAGAGCTGCTAAAGGACCTTGGGATGTTCCTGGCACTCACTGGTACACTAAGTGATAAATTAAGGTGATCCGAGCCTTTGTCTTTGGTGCAGTTCTAGAGGCACGTGACATACACGGAATATAACTGAGATGGATCTGCCTGTGCCATGGTGAGGGCACAATGACTGGGGATCTGAGGATGATGCTGACCCTGCTCCAAAACATCTGGACAGATACAGAAGTAATCCTCGAAACACTTTTCTGAGGCAGAGAGATGGCATCATTAAAGAATGAGAGGTGACAGAATCAGATAGTAATGAAGATCCTGTCAAAACCAGATAGCAAAGGGACAAGAAAATAAAAACTTTCAGGGGACCAGGGCAGCTCTCAGGAGGGAGGGAACAAAACCTCACTCTTCCAAAGGTACAAGAACTGTAATTAAAAGCAGACAGAAAACAAAGCACAGCAGTTTGGAAACACGTTGAAGTTGAGGTGATATTGTCAATAGAGGAGGAGATAAGCCACCTTTTGTTCTTTCACAAAAGCTGTCAGAAAGCTACCAAGTGAATCGGGAAATAATTTTCAATATGAGAAAACTTGAAAAAGAAAAGGTTTTGTACAAAAACCTAGAGAAAACTGGAACTAGTGAATGAAGGACTTCAATACAAACTGAAAAATAACTAGATGTCAAAGCTGGTGAAATCTAGTGGCATGTGTAATGCCAGGTACAGTATTGATTTCCTTGGAAGAGATGGTCAAGGACAGGTGACTCCTATAATTTCAGAATAAATACTCTTTTCAATCCAGGACTGCAATTACTGTAGCATCTCTGCATTTCCTTTAAGTGCAAATACAATAATTCTAAAAAGCCCATTTCTCTTCACTGCTCAGAAGCACCTCGCTTGTTCATTTTTTTTGGGTGTGTGTAATAGTTGTACATACATGTAGGGGAGAATGAAGGATTGAGGTGCTGTTTAGAAAATAGGAGGTTCAGAAGTGAAGTTTTAAATCCCAGGACCTGTTTTTTTGTTCAGTCCTGTAAATCCCAAAGACCTGGGCATTGTCTGTCACTTCTAGAACTATGTCTGTGTTCTGCAGCCATACCAAATAGTCTTGGCTGGTTGACACTTTCACTGGAATTCTGCTTTGTGGCTTGCCATGGAAGACATGGTCAAGCAGCTAAAGCCAGTCCAACAGAAAGATTCCCAAAACCTCATAGAAATTTAAAAATAGAGACAGAAGAGACTATCCACTCTCTGTCTTTTCTTCTGGCAGCATTTCATGATCAATTTGTCTAACTTACTCTTTACAGTCCTCCAGTGGTGGAACAGTTGGCTGTCCTTTTCATCAGGAACATTACTCTGTGTTTGTCCTAAATTTCCCTTGCTGCTGTTTAAGCTCACTACTGTTTCTCCTAGCCCTGTTAGGGAGGGGAAAAAATTACTCTATGTTTTGATTCTATATCTTGATCGCATAGCCAAAAATAATTATCAACTCTTTTTTCAACCTTCTTTTTAGTGAAAAAAAATAAACTGAAATATCTCACGTACAGCATCCGCATCCAGTGCTCAGTAGGTTTGCCCAAGAGATCCCACAGGTTTATTGATGTATGCTGGATATCAGCAACAAATACAATAGGGGGATCATTCGCCCAGCTACATGGGTTTGTTTATCTATTTTCTTCTGAGTCTGATGCTATTTTTTTCCCTGCAGGAGGGCAAACATCTTTGATTGCAGCTGGTAATCACTGGAAGTGCTCTAGCCCAAGGCACACAGTGTTGGGGTTGTGCTCCTTGGGAGCTGTGGACTGGTATAAGAGACAAAACCCAGCCAGAGCTTTCTCTGCACTAAACAAGGCGCTTTCCCAAGGTCACTGACTGCATCTGTCAATCCGTATCATTCACCTTGAATTCTAATGCAAGTGACAGTACGATGTTATGAACTTGTCCTATAATTGCTCCTATTAGCTCAGGATTCTTGACCTCCTGGACTTCAGGGGATGCTTGGATTTTTAAAACAAAATATTTTTGCCGTCATTATAATTTCACGTTGTGGTTCTGGTTGTGTTAGGCAGTCAGAGATGATCTTCAGGCCATGGACTGACCTACCAATTAGTGCAGCAGACGCTCTCTACCTTCCTACTTGCACAACTCACACCTGAGCTCACTGTGGGAAGAAAGGATCAGCACCCGTTAAGGCTCAAATAGAGATGGAACCTGCAATATGAATAGTTCATGTTGTCCATATTGGCACATATGGCCCCCTGTGGGGAACTCCCTTTCACTCCAGACTGAGTCTTTGCAATAAAGACCTGGTTGAGTATGTATATTTCTGGATTATCTGGAAGGTCCTGCAAACATCCCAGGAACAAATGGATTCTATGTATGTGGGCAAAAAGTTTAGCTGTGTCGTGGGCATCAGTGGAGAGTCCTTTGTGCTTGCAAAGGTCATTAAACATTCAGCAGTTCCTATCCAAATGCAGCAACAGTGGGAATTCCCTTTCTAGGGAAGGGTTTAAAAAATGATTCCTCAAAGAGTTCCATGCAGATTCTCTGCTGGCATAAACTTGTACAGAGCCACTCCAGCAACTGCACTATTGAGAGCAGTAAAGAGGTTTCTCTTTTGCTTCATTCTGTAACTTTACACGAGGTGTCACAGCACCTGATAGAAGTACAAGCTTTTATCAGGCCATGTCTCCTTTCCTGTAATATCTCTGACAGGCTAAGGCGGTCTGTAGCATTTTGCCCAGCTCCTTTTGGAAGGATGTTTGTCACCCAGCTCTTCCAACAGCCAAAGTTTCTCGTGTCGCTCCAGGTATTGCCTGGCACCTAGTGATGTTTCTAGTCACACAAACTGGCACATCCAGTTTAACCTGTCGTTGCTGCCACCTTATAGGTACTTCATGGGTACCCTATTTGTTCACTTTCTATGTAAAACAAATTGATCATTCAAAATATCATTAATGTATTCATTTTCCCAACACATGCAGGATGTACAGACCAGCTGAAAAATCATCTCCTGACACCAGCTTGTTATATTTTTCCCAAAAAGGAGTTACTTATTACATGACACATAGGCATATGTCTAGTAACACCTCTGGAACAGGGAATAAAGAACTCTTCCCTCGTTACAGACCAAAAAGACCTCGTGTGGGCTACAGACTAACACATACTTCAGTGAAGTGAGAATGGACGTGCTGGGTAAGAACAAAAGGCCATTCAGCTCTTTTTGAATGTGTCCAAGAAAAGATTATATGACGTGTGTGTGAGGATTTTACATTATTTATTTTCTCAGCTCTCAGCAACCCCTGGTTTAGGGAAAATAGTAAGACATTGCAAATAGTAAGAAAATAGTAAGACAGTAATAAGGAAGGGTGGACTGGAGGAGGGCACACAAACCAAAAGGAACATGGTGCAGGTCATTTGTAATGAAGACATAGGCTTCATCCAGCCTTTGGGAAGATGGGTTTTCACCCTTGCAATAGACATAAAATCAAAAATCTGAATAAAACATGGGATGTGTTAGCAACTGAAGGGCAAATCTCTGTCTCCTCTGGCTGGCTACTACAGACCTGACAAGAGACAGGAACTGTGGATTACAGGTAGAAAAATTTCTTGAAGAGGGGCTGAGCTTTGTTGGATTTTGTACATTAAAACAGATGTAATGAGCAGAGTGTCTGTCAACCTGTGAAGGACAGGGGGAGAAAGAGGAAGGAGAAAAGTGAGGTTAGCAATTGGCATGAATCAGCATGGCTCTACTGGCTCTGACAATGCTCTGGTGGAGCTCTCCTGAGTCATCCACGTATGTAAGAAGCCAGGTTAGTGACTGAGGTTGTATAAAGACATAAAAGAACTTTTTACTGATGATTATAGAGACTGGTAGTTAAAACTTATTTTCTGACAAGGAATGAGATCTATACATCTGCCAGTTTGTTCAGACATGTTACCATCAACTGTTTATGGGGTCTGACTTTAGGATGTGGAGGATACTAGCTTCAGGGGAGCTCTGCCAAGAGTATTAAATGGCAAACGAACAGAAGCAGTTTTCAGTTGAGGCCGGAGATTTTGTTCAGAATAGACTCAATGATACAAGCTGTTTTCCTGCAGTAGAAATCCTGACTGGACTGCTTCTGAAATTCCCAGTACTTTGTGACCTGAGGATGTTGAGACATATAAAAACTGATAGTAATGGGGCAGTTTATCATCTGAATTTTCCTGAACGTGAGGAAAAAGTCTCAAACCAGAGCGAAAATCATTCATTTAAAGGAATGTGTGCTGAATTCACTTTTTAAAATTCTATTTTTAATAGACAATGCTGCCATTTATTGATTAGAAGGGAGAATATCACCCCATTACTCCTTGACATCCCATAACTCCAGGACACTCAACTGTTTCTGCATTAACAAGAACGTATTGAAGAAATATTCCAAAACAAGACTTTTTGGATGATTTCCCAAAAACTCCAAATAAAATCATAATGTTCTTCAACTTATCATAAGCATTGATTTCTCCTTAATTTTAAACAGACATATTATGACAATAAAAAATTTTAACTTTACATGTTCAGTAGCAATATTTTTATAGAGAACTCTCTAATTAGCTTGTGTGTTTTCCATTTCCCGCTTAACGGTGACAAATGACATTTAATTCAGGCCAAAATTAACATCATCACAGAATTATGCTGAAGAAACCATTGTTTTACATTTGAACTTCACTATTTTCTTCTCAATAAGATGAAATATATTTCTGTCTGACATACTGGGTCTTATCACAAGTAAAGTTACATGCATTGAGTTTCAGGAAGGAAAATGCTAACAGTTTGAATGTTCCCATACTCAGTTTGACAGGGGAAAATATCTGAATTTTTATGGGAAAAGGTTGGATTTGGAGCAAATCTTTGTTTCTTAGTGATGATAAAGGAAAGACTGATGTGATTATCATACTTGGTAGTTTTTAGGGGAAATAATGATGCATCTGTCTCTTCAATGGATTCCCGTTTTAGTGAAAGATAGCAACACAGAATCCTGGGGATACTACTGCAATTTTTATTCTCCAAAAATTCTTTCCCAGTAAACAATTCTTCATTGTGAGAACAATATGTCAAAATTAACCAGGCTTGTGTGGGAGAACACGTGTGCTTTTATGTGTGTATGAAAGAGCAGTCTTGAATTTAAAAAAAAAAGGCCAATTACTGACAGACTATAAATCCATTAAAATTGAATTTTAGGCCCTTTGCCTGCAAGAAGGCTAAAAATAACTGAACAGACTGGTAGTTAAAACCAGAGCCTTGAGAAGCACCTTGAAGCCAAAGTTTTCTGTGTCCTATGGAGGGGACCATGTTCTACTCTGCTCTGGTACGGCAGACCAAAAAGCAATTGAATTCAGCAACCACCACAGTCACTCTAGGTTCTTCCTATTGATTTAAAATTTGATATATTTTATTCTTTCCTTTCAGATTCAAGTGCACTGTGGGTTATGGAAGGTGAAGGTAATAGAATTTTTGAGAAGTTAAAGGGTTTTTGGCAAAAATAAGATTTGCAGAAGGATAAAACAGCTGAAGATTTTCAGACAAGCAAATCATTGTATGTTTTGATTAAAACTGCTCTCAGTGAAATCATTAACATTGCTAATTAAATTATCACTTTTAGATTTTATGATTAATATGTGATGGAGATGAATGGGAAAAGTCACACCTCTCCGGTCTTTTGCTCCAGGCTTTTCAAGATTTCCTTCATAACCACAGAAGTTAGTAGCTACTTCCACAAGCAGCAGCAGTAGTATGGTCTGGGTTCCTTAGCTTTGCATTTGCGGTCAAATGCTCTAACACTGAATAGGGTTTGAGAGTCTTTGCATGTTTGGGGGCACTGGAGCCCTCCAAGCACACCTGTCTAGCTTGGCTCCTCTGCTACCCAGGCAGTGAGCAGTGCATACTGAAGCCTTTTCATCCACAGGGTCATTTAGGGCTTCTCTCTTTCTAAGCCAGCCACTGATTTTCAGGAAATTTGCAAAAACACATCGTTTTTTTATATGCTTGTCCTTATGCTAAATTTGGACACTGTCCCAAGTCTAAAATTTATTAGAATCAAGTAAATAGGTATTTAATATACTTCAATGCACACAAGAAACTGTGTTCTCAGCAAGCAGGGTAGATAACAGACCATCTCTTTAGTTGGGATCAATACCTGCACACACCATTTTCTTCCCACTGAGAGTTAGGGCTTTATCTGTTCCCTGCCAAAGGTTTGGACACTGGATGATAAACTCATCACTGCCACACAGAGGCAGCCCTGCCTTGGGGACAGTGGAGTGCGTGCCAGCTTTGTAACCTTCAATATCACCTTTCTTGGTGTTTTTTAGAGTTTTGTTTGGTATTAAGGGTTGTAAAACTCCTTCTCCCTTGGTGCACCTGCTGCTTAGTGCCTGTGTCTTATTATTTCAGTTTGCCACTAACCTTTTGTTTCCCCTCCTCCCCTTTTTCTATAAAACCTATGGAACAAATCAGATAATTGGGAAAGAACTGACTACTGGGCTGACTCATACCCATCAACAGTTCTCTTAACAAACTTGTAAATGGAGGATGAGTATTACTGCTGATGGTCCACAAGGAGCAAAATAACTGCTTGATATTCAGATACACAGCTAAATAGAAGTGGCAGTGGGGACAAACCAAGATACTTCTATTTGCAAATTGACTCAACTAATGCAGAGTACTTATAAAGAAAGAAGGCCATTTTAAAGCTTCTTCTTAGGCACTATCAGAATTTAAGCAAAAAATCTGCATACAACTCACTTCAAAATGCTCTCACAAGCTAAAAGGGTCACTGTAAAGATCCATTACTTGAGCATTCTCCACCTATTCACTCTGTGAAGGGGAGGTGAAAATGACCTCTTGCCTTCTACATGGGAAATGAAATTTCCTCACTTTTAGATTTGCATTCCCAAAGGAGAAATGAAGTAATGTGATATTCAGAGCAGCAACATTTAACATTTCAGCCTCGTTGAATTCACAGCTGCTGCACTCGGTGTCTGCTCTTACACACACCAGGCAAGAGGGCTGGGTGACACTGTGCATGTTCACAGCAGCTGCCAGGCTGGGGGGAAATCTGCCTTTCCTGCTTAGCAGAAAAGACTGAAGAATAGAGTTTCCTATGTTTGTTTCCCTCAGGCCTAGGCTTAGACTCACCTCAGGTCAATCTTACCCTCTGGGAGGATGAATATTTGTATCTTCATTCTTAGAGTTTTCATTTTTTAAGGGCTGAGGTGATGGAAGTCCTTTCCCGCAGTGGCTGGAGACCACCCTGAGCAGCACCGGCTTGCTCATTGTTCAGACCCACTGCTGGCTAAACATCCCTCCTGGGTGGGAGAAGTGGAGGAAGCAAAAAGAGAAAATAACTCTACTGTCAGTAATTTAGTGCCTGCCTGCCATCAGTGCCTTCTCAGAGCAGTGAGGACTTTTCCTCTCACAGGAAGGTTCCCTCAGGCATGCCAGCTTTGTGTGTGTGGATACAACGTCAGGTTATGCCAGGGACTAGCCCAGGGTTTTCAGGACTTAACTAGCTGTGCACTTGCTGCGTAATTTAGGACTAGGGGGGAAATTTCTTGAGTGGCAAAATGTCAAATACAAAAACTTAAAAGTTCCAGAAAAGGTTGTTGTATATTAACTCTGTTATTGTTAAATATATTGACTCTGTCTTTTATTGTTTACTAACTATTCCACAAGGTGAATTAAAATCACAGAAGAGTCCCATATTCATTTGTTTTCAGGTAAGTTTAGATATCATGTGGATAATTACATTATTCCTATTAACTTGAAGGAAATGTAAAAATGAGAAGCTCATCCCTGCACATGAGATGCCATTAATTAGGTCAGATATCATCTATTGCTTAATGAGATCCTTTAGACTTTGAACATAGCTTCTGTTTAATTCAGAGCTTTAGACACTCACTGCAGTGTACTAAACACAGGTGATTACCGGGATTATACAGGACCGGGAGTGGCCCTGCAAGACAATCAATTCCAGCAGACAGTCTGGATTGCACCACATCATTATCACTGCCCCACAAAAAATGGAACCCAAGTTTTGAAGAGTGTCATGAGAAGACCTGGGTTTATGAATGACAGGGTTGATCAGACTGTGATTGGTTGCAATCTAGATCAACGCTATTTGTTAAATAACGAATTTTGTAAAGGGAAATCAAGGGACAGAAGTTTGCAACTTATATTCTTTTCTTCCTTGGGGTTTTTATCTAGCATTTTTTATCATGATTGTGGACTATATTAAGCAATAATTCGTTATGGACCTGATCCAAAGACCATTTAAAGTCAGTGAAGGCAATCCCATGTAATTCAGAAAGTACCATTCACAGCAAAGGGCTCTGGATCAGCTCCAGCAACTATAAAGCCTGTTCTGGAAAAGCTCATTCCCAGACTGTATAGTAGCTCTGTGACCAGCAAATTAATACTGGAAATTTTATGGGTTTTTTTCTCTGCTTTGATTAAGGCTTCCATGTAAATTTTCCCATCTGCACTTCATTAGATATGTTAAGATGAGCAGCTGTGATCCCCTGGGTTGACTAGCATATCATAATACCCACAACCAATGGTCTGCTAAGTGCTAAAAGGACTCAATCCTTTACCCCTTTCAGACTGCACCTGGAAAGTTTGCATGGTTATAGAAATTTTTTTCCCCATTAAATAAGCCCCATACATTCATAAACACCGTTTAAATGGTGCTACTGTGGATGTTTACAAGATACAAGATAATGTAGAGATCCTTAAGGTCCCCCACAGGAATTCAAGGCAAACAGCCAGAAACAAAAAAAAAAAAAATAAAGAGAAGGTTAAAGGTCAGTTCTTCTTTGTGCCATTTTATTGGGAAGAAAAAGAAAATCAAATGCTATAACCAATAAATATTTAAACCAGTTGAAATGTCCAACAAGTGAAAACAAAAAAGCTCGTCTAGGCTGAAATTAAACCCTCCATTTTTTCACCACTACACTGCACACTAGCCTTTGTTGAACCACCTTTTTGATACTTCCCCATGTTTTATTCTTCATCACCTTCTCTACTGTGTTCCCCTTCATCTGCACATCATGCCTAATTCATCATTGGCTCCATATGCATTCATCCAGCAAGAGGTCAAGCCCTCAGTCTGCTCCTTGGGACAGAAAGGTTTAGCATTCTTTGGATAGGAGGTGCATGTGCACATTTTCTCCAAAAAAAAGAATAAATAGACAACTGAACCTTTAAAAAAATGGTGCATTTTAGAGGACAACTACTGACTAATTTGGGCTCTAAATAAAAAAATGTATGGTAAACCTGAAATTTATTTTAAAGACACCTTAATACTGTTTTAAGGGGGTTCTCCTTTAATTTTAGTGTACTTAAACAGAATTCACAATGATCCTTGATAGAAGAGATTGTCATCCCCTATGTGGTTATTCACCAGCCTGCCCAGAAAAGACCGGAAAAAACATTTAAATATCATTCTAAGAGACCAGTTGGTTTCAGAGGATAAAGGAACTGAGCTGAATAGTAAGCTGCAAGAACCAAATTATGGTCAAGCAGTGGAAGAGAGCTCTTTGGGGCAAATGTTGTTTTTTATGCATCTGTGTATGTTGACTGATGAGCTGTGTGATAGAAGAAAATGTGTCTTCCCCTTTTTAGTTCGTTCTTCATAAGATAGTCTGTAGTTTTGCAGGTCTTCTTGTGTTTTTGCAACATAAAGTTTAAAAAAAAAATTGGGGAGTATTATAGAACTGCAGGGGTAGTTTTATATAATATGGCTCAGCACTGTAAATTTGAGTGCAGACCTAACATTTTGGACCTGTTCCTACTTCAGTGCTAAAGGAGGCTGAAGTACTTAAGAATTTTATATATAAATATTAGGCTTAAAAAGCTCTGCCCTTAGAAGGACTTCTTCAGTGCTGGGGGAGGCTGTTTATTTCCTTCTTTGTATATAGAGCCATGGATTCCTCCCAGAGACCACGTGCCAGCTCTAGATAGTTCATTTCTTGCACAAGACCGAGCAGCAAAGAAACTGGTAGTTAGAGATTTCACCCAAGAAAATGGATTTTTTTTGTGTCCTCTGTGTGATATACAGCATTCAGTCTTAACTCCAGTCGAGTTAGTGGAATATGGGCCTGGATATCCCACATCCCATTGTTATTTGGTGTCTCACCATGAACCACGGGAACACCTGACTGGCCTCTATTTCCAGTAGGGTCCAGTGCTGCAGATGCTCAGATACAACTATCACTAAAGAAAGCCCCATTTAAAGCCCATCTCCTGGGATGGGGCTTGTTTCATGCATGGCAAATGGGAGACTCTTATGCTGGTGGGAAATGTGCCTGCCTGAGCCCAAGGGGTGGCTGAGTAGGATCTAATTCTGTAAGTTTGGACTTTTCTAAATTTTCGGTTTGGCAGCCAAATATATTTTTAGATGTTTTCCAGGGCAATTAACCCTTGCTTTGTCCATAGTCTAGCACTATTTAATATGTCAGAAAAGAATAAACTGAAGCTAATCAGTAATGTTGGAGACCAAAACATAGAGCAGGTAAACAGAAATTTGGGGGAACCACACTGGAGGGATAGTTTAAATACTGAGATGTTTTATCCAGTGTCTAGGGACCAGATCTACAAATATCCATTTTTACAGGCCTCTAGTATTTCCAGTGAATCATATTTTCTGTGCTTCCATGACTGGACAGTGTAGCTCAGACACAGAAGGGGATGGAAATCTTCTATAATTGCTGGAACCCCTGTAAATGATTTATGTCAGTGAAATGGGGAGTCCCAGAAAGCCTGTGGGATCCCCATCCCTGGAAGTGTTCAAGACCAGGCTGGATGGGGCTCTGAGTAACCTGGCTGAGTGAAAGGTTCCTGCCCATGGCTGGGGGTTTGGAACAAGATGGTCTTAGAACCTCTTCCAACCCAAACTGTTCTGTGATTCGATGAATTTTATGTGCTCACCAGATCTGCTACAGGGCAATAGGCAGTCACCACTGGATCCTGCCCAAGCAGTAAATCCAGTCTTCTGAAACTGTCAGACTGAACTGAAGATGTACATGAAGGAATCCATGACATCCAGTCAGAGTTATTATAGGGTAGCTCTGCTTGGGCTGCCGTATGTCCACAAATTTCAGAAAAAAAATATTTTAAAATTATACATGTGGACAAAATCTGTGTTAGAGCTGGGGTACATCCCACATAATATTGTGTTACTCCACAGGAATTCAGGAGTTCTGAATGTACTTATGAAGCAGCAGAAGTCTCACAAAGTGCTCCTATTAACTAAAATTACATTTTCTGTTATCTGACATGAAAGGAGAGACTTCCTCCAAATTATCTTCACTTTTGATAAAACACCTTGCAGCTTTCAGAAAGGTGCAGAATAATAGAAAATTCACAGCCTGTTCAAAATCTGAGACCATTAACTGAAACTGATTTCCCAGAATAGCTGAGAGAGTGATCACTCCTCCTGGATATTCACACACAAGAAAACTCTTGTGGAGAAGGAGATTGTCAAATCACTGAAGAAGGACTGGATATGAGAAGATTAAATTTGAACTGTGCACCTACAACTTTGAAACAATACCTGTATGGGTCCCGAATGTGGCTCATCCCAATGTGGGGATCCAGGAGCCAAGTTGACTTATTTCTCATAGATGCAGTTTAATTTTTTTATTTTTTTTGCAGCTAAGTGTCACTGACATTGGCACAATCCTCGCAGGTTATTCTTCCACGTGGCTGTAGTTCTTAGCTGGGAATTTGCAAGCAGGTCATGGCTGAAAGCAATATGAATGCACTCAGCTATTCAAATATTCAAAATATATCATGCTATATTTATCGGAAGCAAAGTCTGACAAGATTATGTGTATATTAGGAACTGATAATGAAACATGGCATTGCATTGGCACTGGCTGTGTCAGCAACAGAGAAATTACAAACTTTAAATATTTATATAGTAAAATGAAATGCAGCTATTAATGCTTCCAAGGAGCATGCACTGCAGTGCTATACAAAGACATGAAGAATAGAATTTTGGAATATCTCTAACAGGACAATTCATCATTTTTGCAGAATAGTTCCATGTCTGTGGAAACATGGTCTAAAGAAATTATAAAAAGAGTTGCAAAGAACCAGAACAAGGTCTGAACATGAAAAATGGATTTTCCTAAGGGCTTAAATACACAATGGAAAATGAATGTCATAAGTAAGCCATTTTTCTGGATTGCTGATTTATTAATGTTGATTTAAAAACAGTAAGTACACATATTTCTTTAAAATGCTTTAGAAGCCAATGATATTTATGGTCCTTCAAGAGATCACATACTTACTTTCTTTTCATTAATTTAATTCTTTGAAAAACTACCACTTTGATGTTTATTATTTTTGGTGTGAGAATACGAGGAATAAACAGAGCAGCCCTTAAACATAATCTCAGTTGCTTTTTCTATGCTGCAAGAAATCCTGAAGTTCTGTGTAGTGCATGAAAAAGGAACCCTGGGAGGACTTAGGATCTGGGCCTGTTACACCATTTCCTTCAGCAGCCTGATGGAGCAAAGTTTCCTGTTGCAGTCCCAACTTCATCAACTATAAACCCAAGAACTAGAGTAGGGCTGGGACTTCTCTTTACTTATTCCCAAAATGGGATGAAAACATGGTGATTTCTGCCCAGCGATAAGAAAAACCTGCTTTCCTGCAACGTCAAAGTTAGTGATTTAAAGTCCTGGGAAGCTATGCATATTGATTTGGATTGTCTTCAGTTGTCTCATCTAAGCTGCTGGTGTAAAATCATAATATTTTTTTGAGACAAGAAGGACTAAGGATATGGTGTGGAGCACTGTGCTTCTGTTTCTGTTTTCTGCATTTCTCTTTTGGTTGCTGCTGTTTAGCGCAAGCTCACTTGAACCAACTGAAAAGGTGAACTGGGAAAAAACCTCCTCCCTTCTGTAAGTGATGGCCACAGCAGTGTAAATCAGACCAATTGCCACTGAGAGCTGACTTCCTTTTCTTTTTCCCTGCACAGGCTGGGACCAGGAGAACATCCAGCTGAGACCTAACCCAGCAAAATGAAGCAGTGCTCAGTCTGAAGCCAGAAGAGATCCCTGAACATCTCATCACCTCACCACGTGAACTTCAGCATCAGCTCAGACAAGGATGCAACAGAGTACTGGGATACTCTCAGGTTACATCACCTTAAATTGCTGGGGAAGCACAAACTTGGTGTTCATACAGTTATGACAGAGCCCTTAGTGATTGTTGCCTCCTAAGCTCAGCTTCAGCAGAAGCATCCATATGGTAACCAGGATGAATTTCAGAATCTAAGCATTTGGTATGAATGATGTATTCAAAATGCTATTTTTTTCCCCATTATTGTACATCTCGACTCTGAAAAATCATTGACAAAAGAAGAGCATGCATTGTGCAAAGGTTTTTTATCACTTGTCATGAATTTGACAAAATGTATCCTGTGTATTGTGTTTCATCACCACAGACATCAGACCCTTTCTGAAGGCTGTGGAAGAAGGAATCCTGCAAGCTGCAAACAGGCAACGCACCCACACTTGTGCTACACAGTCCTGAGGCTTTCCAGGCACTGGGACTCTGTGCTGGCAGAAGGGGAGGACATGGTTTGATCTGTCGGTTTTAAGAAAAGCACGTTCTCTCCTTAAAACCATAGTCATGGTTCCTGAGCTCTGACCGACTAGAAAATGTACTGATATCACGCTGTCTGTCTCACACACCACCAAACAGCTGCTGGGACCTGTGTATATGCAGTGATCCTCAAGTCTTCAAAGTTTTAGGTCGGCTGAGAAGCTTATTTAAAAGTAAAAGGACTTGGATTGAGCTTCATCACCTCTGAGCACAATTTAGTCCATCATTAAATCCCTGTCCTTTTTTCCAACTATAAGTTTCAAGGTTTGAAAAAAAGTATAAACTTTTTTTCCTTATTCAGGCACAGAAATGCTATTGCTAATCTTAGTGCCTGTGGCATCACATACAAAGAAACAGGAGGTCAGGCTAATAGAACTGTATAGTGCCTAAATTGCATATTTTGCCTCTTATCTTGCAAAAAATGTGGCAGCTTGCTTTGGTTTATCTTGGTGGATGACGACCATTTACAATTCTGAGAGTGGATGCTCCTTAGAAGGTGAAATAGTCACTCTGCATTTCTTTCTCAAAGTTGCTGTTCAGCAAGGGAAATATCATAGTACTAAAAAAACCCTGAAATGATATTAGAAATATACTTCTAGAAGATGTGGCTGATTTCAACTTTTAGGCTTAACCATCCATTAGCATTCACATTTGAACCCAACTGATGGATATTCTTCAGCCGGGTTCTGTCTCTACTGTATGCTCTTCCACACTCCAAGTGATCAACTTGATTAAACTAAGCATCAAGCAGAGAAATCCAAGGAATTCAGAAGAGTTTATGGTCAGAAAACACCACAGCACTCACACCAGAAATTGCAGTAATTATTTCTGCTGCACAAAAGGGCGTAAGTCTTGTCTTCTAAATTTAGTAAATGGGAAGGACCAGGCAATAAGGCAAAATATATTTGCATTATGCATATTCTTCAAGTGTAAAAGACTCTCTGTGGGAAATACTGTGGTAGATCTGGTCATGAATACTTTAATATCTTTTGGGAATTTGCAGTCAAATGTCTTTTCCATTTTAAGAAAAATCCTTCTTGGGCGAATATGCCCCAGGGGGTTTGCCTGATCCTGGACTGGGATTTCCTTTTTGCCATTAAAGTGAAATATCAAATTACAATTTACAAGTAAATTTGCAGTCTATAGTGATAGCAATATATCATCTGATACAGAGAAGCATTTCCAGAGCTCAAGGAAACAGCTCTTTGCTTTCTTAAATGTCTGAATATTTCAAATACAAGAGTGTCAGCAACAGCATTTTAACCATACTTTCTAATGGGCAGTGGCGGGGGAAGTGGAAGGATATTTCACATCCCATATTTCACATCACAGCAAAATCGAATACAAGCAATGGAGCATTCATGCATTTTTTAAGACTTGCCATTACTCTGCAGAGAATTTAGTTTATTAAGCAATGGTTCATTTAAAGAAAAGTTACAATATTTCATATCAGATGTTGTTTTTCTCCAGAATTTTTCTGTTGGTTTTTTGTTTCTTGGGTTTTTTGGGGTTGTTTTTTTGGTGGGGTTTTTTTTTTTTTTTTGAGGGAGGGGCTTTTATTGATTATTTTTGTGGTGGGTTTTTGTTTGATGGTTTTTTTTGTGGTGGGGTGGGGTTTTTTTGGCTGTTTTGTTAGTTGGTTTTTTGTTGTTTGGTTTTTTTGGTGGGTTGTTGTGGGATTTTTTGGAGAGGTGGAGGTGAGGACACACACAAACAGACCCTTGTTCAAATCGGATCAGGACGTTTTCAAAAGAAAAAAAATTAGGATAAATTTAATCTTAAACTCTAGGTAATATTTAATCAGAGATCATGTTTCAAAATAGCCCTGCATATATGCATGTAAAAAAGAAAATTATATATGCTTATTCTTTGATGATGAAGATCAATAGATTATTAACATGTTGTTCATCAACGCGAAAAAAAAGATACAGTGATCAATATAAAGGGGTAAGAAGAGTTTTATAGGTCATTTTATTACACAGTGTTTTAACTTTGACAGGCATAATGAATGTTCATTTACTTTACTGTCCAATGCCACAGATGAACATACCAAAAAAAAAAGGGCAAAGAAGACAAAGAATAGAAAATCTGAAACGAATTTTCTATTATTTGACTCCTGAAATTTTGTAAATATATCTATCTTATGATGCACCTCTCACATTTCTCTTACTGTTAAGGAGCTGACCTCTTTCTCTCTAGTTTTGTAAGGATTAAGAGCATCCCCACCACCTGGTGCTGGTAGCTTTATTGTGGCACTACAGTATTTACAGCATCTGATGTCAGTAATTTAATGTTGTACAGAGGGCAATAATTTCCTGTTCTGCTGAGCTTGTTTGTCAAAACATGATGCTTTAACCCAATTGTGATGCATTCAGTGGAGAGGAAGGAAACATACACACAGCAACGCTTGTCTCAGGAGCTGAACAGACCTGCATGGCAATGACACTGAAAAACTTCCTTGCCTCAATGTGTACTTGTGTTTTCATCTGTGAGTGGTTTCATTCTATACAGATTTTCTAAGCCCTTGCTTACTAGGATGGTTGACTTAAGCTTGCTTCCAGGATATGAGTGTAACAATACTCCAAAACCACAAAAATCCCTCAATCTAGATCCTGAGTGACTGTGGACCATTTAAAAATGGTTTAGACACTTTGAGCTAAATTTTTAATGGCTCATTTTAATTTATGGAGCTCTGTGGTGTCTCTTAGTCAAACCCCTCGATGGTGATCTGCTTGTATTTGCCTTTTCAATTCCTTTTCTGCTTCCAACACACACCTTTGCTTTCCCCAAGCAGCACCTGCCAGGGGCAGTTTTCTCAGCCTTCCTTCATCAACAACATTTAGCAAAGCTGACAACAAGCAGTGAACATTTATGTAACATCAGATTTCAAATCCATTATGAGCACAAGCTTTCTAACTGAGCTTTTACCAATAGCCTGAGAGCTTTTCAGGGGTACTGCCTGCACATCTCTTGGAGATTTCCCATTCTTCCCCCTTGGGCAGAGACATTCGTGCCACAATGGCATAAACCACACTCATGCACATAGTTTTCTGAGGATTTGGGTTTGTTTGGTTTGTTTGTTGGTTTGGGCTTTTTGTTGTTTTGGGTTTTGTTTGGTTAGTTTATTTTTTTGGTATTCAGCTGAGTTGCTTTGGGGTTCTTTTTTGCACTTGACAGTCACAAGGAAAATATTGTCCTTATCCCCTTCCTTTTGGGAGCTGGAGGAAGCCAAGCACTTTTTTTTTTTTTTTTTTAAATGACACCCATCAGCAGTATCAAGCCATGTATCACAAGGAACCATTTTGGAATAGCATGGTAGCTTTTAAGTGTGAATTAGCAATAGGTGTACATGTTGCCTCATTTTTTTTTTAACGATGTGAGGTTTCAAAGCAAACTGATGAATTCTGTGTGGCTTTCTATAAATCCATGCCTCATCCTCTCTGGAGTTTCATCTATTTACTTTCCTCTGTGCTGCCTAGCATAAAAGCATCTTTGGTGCTGAACAAATGCAAGCCAATTTTATTCTTAGATGTTTCGCTAAGAGCAGGGCAGAGAGAGATAAAAAATTAGCAGCCCAGATCATGCTATGAATGATACATTTCGAATTTCTTTCCAGATCAGTCATGTCTCTTGTATACTTTGGACACACAAGACAACACAAAGAGATAATCTAAGTCTCTCAACTTAATTTCTTGGCATATTTCTATTTGTTTCTTTATAACCTGCCCCTGAAACTCTTTTGAATTCAGTAAAGGTCTCTTCTTCTGCTTGATCAGGTTACTCCTCTTCTTTCTGACAACAGTAGTCTATGAAGAAAACTTTAAATGCAAGATTTATCTAAAAAATAAAGGTGAATCAAATCTTTCAACATTAGCACCTGTATTTCACTCCTGTTAAAGGGGATTAGGTATTTTTTTTTTCCTCCTCTCTTCTTGAAACCTCAGCATAGCTTTCACTTCCTTGTGATTCATATAATTCAGAAATTGGTTATGATATGTTTTATTGCTTCAGTAAAAACAACTTCTCCCTACTGAGGAAGCAGGAGTCTGGGTACAGAAAGAAATCTGAAAATATGCAGGCATGCTATTCTATTAGATAATATTTTAATTTATAGAGTTTATATTTTCATCACAGTTGTTGTCTAATGAATCAGCTGGAAACCAGACATACTTTGTTTGAATCAATACCATTGCTGCAAATATCCACCTACTAATTCAGCCAGTAATTTTCAGTGGATGTAATGTTCATGACTGATTTGCTTAGCATGCCAAGGCCACTTATCCATGTTAAATGCAGTGGTTTCCTTCTTGTGAGTAAAAGATCAAAATGTTTTATGCAGAACAGTAAAGAATAATGAACTTCGGGTATCAGATTTGGATCTATACCTGCAGTTTGGAAGTAGACTACTGAGACATACTTACTAGCCCATGACAGTGGTACAAATAGTTGTGATTAATCAATATTTTAAACTTTGTTAGTCTGAGAGAGCTAAGGTGTTATTCAGGAGGATATGCAGACATTAATTCTTTCATAATTTACCATACAGGATAGGTTTAAACCATAAAGTCATGGTAAAGGAACAAACTAATTCTTCACAGGATGTCTGTCTCATTCAGTGGATTAAAACAGACTGTGCTCACTTACAGGCAATTATTCAACATTGTGTTTTCCCTTTATTGCTCAGTGTATATTCCACACCATATTTATTGCACACAATACAGTCTTACTTTCGAGACAGATTCACTCAGGTCCCCAGAGCTTTTCTATGGCTTTGATAACTCGTTCTGAAGCACAATAGATGTTTCCATAGGCCCTCAACTCATCTTTATGGAAGATTTCCTCCTATGTGGACCCAAAATAAAAAGAGATACAAATCATCCTGTAGAATTGACTTCTGCTTTTAATTATTTCCCAATCTGTTAATGTTTGTGCCATCTGAAAACAGTACCAGCAATGATTCATACTTTCTTCCATGTCATAGGTGAGAATATTAAAAAGCACCAAGCTAAAAGTAGGTCTTTGGGTGATTTGACTGTTGACAATCCTTTTGGGAGATGATTTTTTTTCCATTAATCCTGTCATTTCATATGTATCATTCAGTCAGTTTAACTACCCATTTACAAAAAGTTACATTTTATTTCATGTAATGCTATTATTTAAAGCAAATAGTATTAGATAAAATGTTTTTAGAAATCTGTAGATATCTACCCTTTCTGCCAATTAAGAACCTCATCTGACAAAGAATTTTTTGAAAAGTATTGCCTTTGAAAACCAAATTATAAGGTACAATTTTATTAAGATTCTTGTCCAAGTGATGACATAAGCATGATTGAATAAAAACTCAAAAGAAAATTTAAAGCGTAAAAGGTGGGAAAATGAAGTTCAAAAGCTATTGAAATATTTATTTTTATTTTTTTCTCCATACCCCCCTAAAAGTGATTTTCTAGTGCTGTTTTCCCAGAAAAATGGACATTTTTTGTTTGTTCTGCAGCCAGCTAAAGTGGAGGATTTCTGATCCATTTTGAGAAATTTTATGAAAAACAAACCCCAAAGTATCCCTGAAAAAAATAGGCAATTTTGCCACAAGAGGTCAAACAAGAAAAGATAGTTGATCTACTCAATTATGCATTAACAGATCTGTTCAACAAAGTAATTTGCAAGTGTCCTCTGAGTATTATTGGTTGCTAGGGCTCATCTAGTTTATCGAGAACTGACTCAGATAAAGGAAAACAGTGATTTTTCAGTCTCCTAAGCTATTCTGAGATGCCATTTGTTTACTTTTTTTTCTAACATGAATATGTGCAGCGGGCCTTGAGCGATATCTGTCTGGAACCTTTAGAGTAAAGGTCAATACAGACTGAATCTCATCTCTGGTTTGCTTAAGATGCCCAAGACTGCAGTGCCTGACCTCGGGCCTGAGAAGGAGTGGGAAGACTTTACCCTGTTACAGAAATGGTGTCTGTTTGCCAGCTCCTGAGACCTCAGTCCTTATCTGCCTCTTTCCGAAGCCGAAGAAAACCCTACCACTCCTACGTTTCAGAGTGGTCATGCCAGCCTCCTTGGAGAGGCCATGGAGAAAGGGGGGCAGTAGCAGCAGACTGCTGGTTTATGGGACATGCAACGGGAAGCTTAGAGAAGTGATTGCTTTCTTCCACTGGTTTGTGTGCCTGCTATATCCTAGTGGCACTTTTACTGCTCCGGTGGCATCACCAACTGCAACAGGAACACAGCAATGATGATTATATCCTCTTAAATCTGATTTGTAGTGGCTAAGTCCAATTCTATTTAATTTGAAGATTTTATCTGAGCTTTTACTTGCTATCCAGAGACTCAAGGAGCAGAAAATGGCTTACCATTAATTATGAATATCTGTGAGAAACAGAAATCCAATGACAAATTGTGCTGCCAATCCCCCTTGATGCCTCGTACATATTGGTCATGCTTATTTTGTTCCCACAGAGTGGTTTGTCTGTCATACTCCTATCATCTTCTTTTATGATCGCTTTTGGGTTTATATTATTTTTGATTAGCTCATGTTTTAGATCATTAGTTTAACAAATAACCTGTAGCCCAGTGACAGATAATCTGTGCTGAGTGAGCATCATTCAACCAAGTCCTGACAATTCCCCCTGATTTAGTTTTTAATAGTTATTTTAAACACTTTAAAGAAAAAGTTAAATGAACATGAAAATTGTTCTCAGTTTCAAATTTTATATATCCATCATCTATTAGACACCCACTCTAGGCTCCATCATGCTAATCAGTCATTTTGGGTAAGTTATTACATTTGCATTACATAAAGAGATAAACACGTTTTCATTTTTAAATGCTATTGTACCTGTTATTCTTTCTTGTATGCACAGCCAATGACCATAGGAATACGTTAATACCAATTTCTGTTTAAAAATTGACCTTTGAATGCCATTAATTTATTGATTTTTAAGTTTCCATACAGTTTAACTTGCACAAATGGATTTTAAATCACCTACTGACCTATGTTTCTCCTCTAAAGTCCTCCAATTTTCTGGGAAAGAATTGGATTTGGGGCAGTAGAGTCTTAATGGAAAGACATTGTTTGGGTATTGCTCAAAAGTGCTAACACAAAGAACAATGTCCTCCATCAGCACAGATGGCCTATGGAGGAAAATCAGCTAATTATAACACCAGAGAAATGGTTATCTTATTAGGGAAATTAAAAAAGATTCTGAGTAGGTATTTGCAGACTTGTAATGTTATATTCTACAGTTTCTTATCAAAACTGAGAGGAAAGAATAGGAGGAATATTGAGGTAGGGGAAGTATTCAAAGGCTACCTGCCACTAAGTTCCATGTCTTGATTATAGAATCACAGAACAATTTAGGATGGAAAAAACCTCTAAAATCATTGAGTACAACCCCACCATGAAACTGTGTCTTCAAGTGCCACATCTACTTATCTTTTAAATACCTCCAGGGATGGTGACTCAACCATTTCCCTGGGCAGCCTGTTTTGATGGTTGGTAACCCTTTCCATGTAGACGTCTTTCCTAATATCCAATCTGAACCTCCCCAGGCACAAGTCAGGCTGTTTCCTCTTGTCCTATCACTTGTGCTTTGGGAGAAGAGACCAACCCCCATCTCATCACAACCTCTTTTCAGGTAGTTGTAAAGAACGAGAATATTCCCCTTGAGCCTCCTTTTCTCCAGGATCAGCACCCCCAGCTCCTTCAGCTGCTCCTCATAAGACATGTGCTCCAGATCCTTCCCCAGCTCTGTTGCCCTTCTCTGGACTCACTCCAGCCCCTCAATGCCTTTCTTGTCATGATAGGCCCAGAACTGAACACAGCACTTGAGCTGTGGCCTCACCAGTGCCCAGTACAGAGGGACAATCACTGCCCTGGTCCTGCTGGCCAC